>JAODUJ010022854.1:0-12548 GCA_027564615.1 Psolus chitonoides | reverse complement strand
CGATACTAACTGAGATGACCTCCATAGATCCGATGCCGATCAAATCGATGTCAAATCAAGGTCATATCAGTTAGTTAGTAGTTGATTGTGATGTGGATCGAAAACCGTAGATTATTGCCAAAAATGGCATCGTTTTTTTTGCAAGAATTTACGAATTGAAGTTGAGAAAATGTTCTGGTTTTGTCATGCAGTATCATTTTGATGTCAAACTTGTCACGTACTTCGCGCGCAGTACTGTAGCTTTTGCATTGTGGCAATAATTGAGCCAGATTCCATTATATTCCGAACATTTTCTGGCGCATATAGCGTTCATACTGCTGGTCACGGGTGTCACATGTGCTGAATTTGATCCGCGCGCAGTAGCCTACAGGTATGCATGCGTCTTCATGTCTTGTCAAAATGGGGTTTTCGTCCCGAATTTGCCAGTTATCTGGCCCAAACATCGGACAAGAACTTGCGTACCGCCGTAGCCAATATAGGACGACTACATTTGTCACAAAATCCCAATAGGGGAAGTAGCAATTAGCCTACCCTTGTCGTGTGTAGTCCGCTGATCAGTTCCTTCAGTTTTTGGTTAGCAAGTTCGATGCGAGCACAAGAGTAACCAGATTTGAATTCAAGGTCCCTCTGCCAAAATTCTTGCGGGCGAGCAAAAGTTTCGTTGGCGATCATCAGCGAGGATGCAGCTCTCATTGATGGTGTATTTTGACCGATTCAGCGTCTATAGGTTAAACAGATCTAGAAACGAAACTGCCATATCCTGAACCTGAAAAATTAAGGGTAACAATACGGTTTAAGTGCTATATATTTGGTTGTGTTGTAGAGGAAAATACTCGGCAAGCGCGTCGGGCTACTATGTTGCATATCCGTACAAAAGTCATAATTCTTTCTGGGCCACAGAGAATACAATACGGCTTGTACTTTCCAAAATGTAGCCTGTTCTTTTAATCTTAAGGTTGATTTTTTTTGCATCTGGTTCTACTCCCTCGAAAAGAGTGAACAATTGTATTGTTCCGCGAGCCATTTCGTGTTGTGGTTTTATGAATACACTTCTGGGCAACTGGTTATTGAGATCTCTTTGGACGCAAGCAGTGACGGATTTATACTTGATAAGGCCCTAAGCGATTAGAAGCCCGGAGAGGCCTCTTGTTGAAAGGTTACACGAAGGTGCACACTTAAAAAACAGGAACTGAAAGCTACAATCTGCACGGTAGCTTATTTAGCCTACGCCTAACCCCGGCACTGGGTGTAGGCCATGTCATTGTGCCACCCGGCTGATTTTATTGATGCAGTTCGATTGAAGTCCATGAGAGACTGCATAGCCAGACATTGTCGGAACCACGTAGGCTACAGTCGGATTCGTCAACACTAAACCACTGCGTGATTAGCGGCGATGCAGTAGTCTGTATGCGTCACTAGTATACTGATTTCAGGCGGATTTTGGCTGAGAGCATCGGCGCTGGAGTGTTTTTGAACTGGAGGGGGGTGCATGAGACGATAAGGACAATCTGTCGCATGACCGCGTGGGGAGGGGAGCACTAAAACAAACACTTGTCATTCGGATAAAAGGAATTTCACAAGACTAAGGATGTGACAACATCAAGACTTAAATTACTATTCTCTTGAATTACAAAGTTTCAGACTGTCATAACTCTGTAACCGAACATACTATAAAGTTGGAATAAAGTGCTACTGGCATGGTTTTCAATGCTCTATAACATATAAAAAGTACAGTTTGAGTGAACTTGTCCTTTAACTCTTTAACTCTAAATGTTTACTCCGGTGTATTCCTTGCATCTTAAACACCAAAGTTTGTTTTGTATATAGGGGCCCCATCATATTACTTTGATAGATATATATAGAGCAACACTGTATGGATATAAGTAGAAGGATTCAGCGTGCTTTTTTATACTTATTATTAACAAAGTGACGTGGAGAAGGGCGAACCTATAGCTGCCACACAAAAGTGAGGCAACAATCATGCACAAAGAGCTAGGAAAAAGAAGAAAGATCCAGCTTGTTAATCCTAGATTCAAAAAGCTTATTATATTTTTCAGGCACGCGACAGTGCGACGAAAAAGAGAACGAGCATAGGTTTCGGTGTGATGGTCAGGGATAGACGAAGATGCACGTGTAGTACAGGTCATCCGATGCAGTGGAGGAACAGCACCCCAAAGTTCAGAGGAGCACTGACTGTGAAAGTAGTAATAGAGAAGACAGAGGGAGGACACCGACCTACGGTGAGACAAAGTCGGAGGAGTGGCGATGAGAGAGTCATCAAGACGCATAGCCTCTTTCTGCAGGCGCTCAAGGACGCTAAGGGCAGAAAACGAAGCAACACCCCAAATATGGCAACCATACTCCATTACGGAGTAAATTTTGGCCTTGTAAAGTAGAATAAGCTGGAATGGGGTAAAGTACTTTCTAGCATGCAATAAAAAAACACAACTTTTTTGAGGCGTTGAAACCAATTGTCCTAATGTGAGAATTCCAAGACAGATTACTAGAAATTTCCATACCGAGAATGTTGAGAGAAGCAGCCTGTGAGAGAATTTGATTAGCCATAGAGAGAATAGGCACATTGGAATCCCGACGACAAGAAAGGAGTACATTTTGGTGACCTTCTCTCTTTCGTTACCAGTTGATGGTCTCATGCTGTTGCTTTGTGTTGGTGAAAGTAGGGTTACTGTTCTCGACATTGACAACGCCTTTGACCGCGTATGTCATGCTGGCTTTCTTGCTAAACTTGCCATATTTTAGGTTCAGTCCAAATCTTATTTCATTTTTTCTCACAGGCAGTTCTATCTCCGTCTGGATCGATGATGTTCTTTCTGAGACCTCCCCTATCAATGCGGGTGTTCCCCAAGACTGGGTTTTCCCCAGCACTCTTCCCCATATTTATTAATGATCTTCTTGGCTCTACTTCGAATAGTATTCATTATTTTGCTGATGACTCAACTCTCCATCAGTCGCTCTGCGTTACGACTCAAACACAGTCGGTCTGATCTTGCTATTGATCGAACCTTAGTTGCTAGTGAATTGAATGCTGATTTGGATTCCACCCTAGACTGGGGTCGGATAACCTGGTCACGTTCAACCAATCCAAGCCCATAATTTGCCTTTTTCTTGTCGACGGGATTCCAATGTGTCTATTCTTTCTGTGGTTAATCAAAGCTCCCGCAGCTGCTCCTCTCAACATTCTCTTTTCGGGGAGAAATTGACCATTTTATCAAAGAGAAGTCGTTTAGGTGGATGACACTGTTAGCCTTCTCACTCCCCTGTCGGGGAGCTCGCACCCCTCCCATTGGGGAAATCATGGCGCCACTACGTCATTAGGTATCCTTGCGTTTTTGGACATGTTCCATCACTGGGGCAATTGGGTCATTGTTTAGAATGCACCTTGATACGTTGTGGGTCGGACCTATTCGGAAAATTCGGACTGTGGGGTTGATAGACTACCAAATAATAACATTATTTATAATAATGAACTGTGCATATTATCGGATGCAGCGTCGCCTGTGTTTGCTAACACAGATTCAGTAAACACACAGACCCGGTAATCACATTTACACCCTGGGAAGGTCATTTCCCCCCATAGTTGCTTGAACTATATGCTTTCGCGAAATAGGTTGATGTGCCCACAAGGCTACATTGCTACGTTTGAATGTGGTTTAGCGAAGTTGGGGAACTGTGACAAGTGTTCAATATGAATTATCATTGTGTGTTGTTTAAATAGGTGGAGGTCTTCCGGAAACTCAGGGACGTGCTCATATCAACGATATGTCAGGGTGTAAGAACCAGATTACTCCATTTAAATAAAGAAATTATTTTCGTTCTCAAATTGTCCTCGTAGGAAGTTATGAGGTTATGGTATGATCGGTGTAAGGAACATAGCAAGTAAATTGAGAGGACAATACATTATTGTTATCATCGGATTATAATTACTATACAAACACAAGAAGATCCTTTATAATACACACAGCCTGCAACACTGAATGTCTGCTTTTCGAGAGCACTGGGTGGCTTTATTGAAATAACTCACAAATGGCAATATTGAAATACATTATAATTTGCGTTATTTTATTATTTCAGAAGTCACCTGCGATGACAACCCTTGTGTGCACGGTGTTTGCACGGTTCAATCAGTGGCTCTTGGATTCCATTGTACTTGTCCTTTCAGTTTTACTGGTGTGATATATACACAACCACTATGTGAAAGTAAGAAATTATTTGTTTGCCGTCATTTTGGCTGGTTTCAAAGGGATCAACCTGCAGTCGTTGTGGATAACTCACCCACTGACACTTAGGCCACACTTACCATGCCCCAAAGTAAACGAACAATCAACCTACATTTTCCCTGTATTTTATTTTTATGTGAGCGACTCATATACACAACTGCTTAATACCACGCCCTAAGGTCAACCAATAATCAACCTATGTACTGTAAATTAATGTGAGTGACCCACACACACTGTTACAACTGCTATACCATGTCCTAAGGTCAACGAACAATCAACCTATATTTTCTCTGTATTGCAATTTAATGTGAGTGACTCACACACACTGTCACAACTGCTATACCATATCCTAAGGTCAACGAACAATCAACATATATTTTCTCTGTACTGTAAATTAATGTGAGTGACTCACACACACTGTTACAACTGCTATACCATGTCTTGAGGTCAACGAACAATCAACCTATATTTTCTCTGTGTTGTAAATTAATGTGAATGGCTCATACACTGTTACAACTACTAAATAACATGCCCTGAGGTCAACGAATACTCAACCTATATTTTATGTGTACCGTCATTTAATGTGAGTGACTCATACACACTGTTTAACTGCTAAGTACCATCCCCTAACGCCTCCATATACTTTGAGGTTTCTTCCGTTTATTCAGTATACATGTGTGTGGGTGTGGATGGAACTGTTAAATTCAGACTTTTTTTTCTACCAGTTCCGATATCATCCGCTCACTTCAGTTTGTCGCACGTTCCCCGGACAAACCTCAACCGTCTTTAGCCCAGCATCTCGGAATTTTACAATAAATAACAACACATAATTGCTACGTTTGCAACGGAGTAGGGCCAGGTCGAACAGTCGCGTATCTAGGTTGTCAACAGCAGGGGTGGCGAAACCGAGGGACCTGAAGACAAAATTAGTGTACCTGCACTGTCCCCAGATTGAAATTCCCTTCGCCGCCACGAGTCAGAGACAAGTGTGCAACTTTACGATCGACAAAACCACGAAATTGGTACTTACCAACATAACCTCACTCCATAAGTGGGCGGTGACTGTTCTCATCACGTTTGACCTGCATGGGTATGCTAGGGTGGGTCGAACCCTTTTTCATGTCTCATACGTGATGGACCTGATCCCAGCACACTTGAAACGCAAAGGGGAACAATCACATGCAAATATTAGGACGCAAATTATTAGGCCTATGGGCTATAATGGTGACCGTAAACATTCTACTCAGTAAATCACTGATGACTCCCACTCAGTGTTATCCATAAGTGGGACATAAGTGGAGGGCAAGTACATGTAATACGGTTACTAAGTAGCTCTCGATCCCATATTCTCATCCCATGAAGCCCGAATAAAAAATTAAGTTGGGTTGCCCTTTCGACCCAAATTTTGGAAAAATCAGGTCACGGTTTCTTTTTATTTTGTTGTAAAGTTTTTAAGTTTAAGCACAGGGAAATTCATATCATGTTAAAGATTTTTTTTAGTCCCAACAGGTTCCTTTGATTTCAAACATATTGAAGCTAAGCTCAGTTATAGTCATAACATATTGCGTCACTGTAGAGCAAAATTATAGACTTGAACATAATTGTGTATTTTTTCTCTCTTTTATTGGGAGGCGATCCATTAATTTGTACGTAAATACAATGTATATATCATTGTTTACATGATAAAAATAAATTATTTACAATAAATATTACAGATTGAAAAGTAGGAGAGTAATAATAGTTCAGAGCAAAATGAAAACTTCTGACAAATAAGAGGATGAAAAACTGAGCCCGCCGAGTCTCATCACAAAAGCATGTCCGGTTTTCGAGTTATCGAATTTTGAAGTTTCTAGAAATTTCATTTCAATTGAGCATCTGGCAACATTTGTGACGTAATAGTGGCACTTGGTCTTCAGGCTCTTTATAATCTAACTTTTCAACACACCAAATTGAAAGATTGGTTCAAAGTTCTTATTGGTTTTGGAAAATTATTTTTTGTCTACACCCAAACAGTTCCAGGACAAAATGATCATCCAATTATAAACAAATACGTAAGCTATTCAGACAAAGTGGCACTGTCACGACGTCATAAGATTGATGCTAAACAGTGTATGTCAGCTAATCTGACAAATTTTACAAATATTGAAAGTGAGATATATTGTCAGAACTGCGACAGATATTCACATGGGGTTTTCTACTACTGATATAGAGTAAATGTTACTCTACAACTTATGAAAGTTTCATTTTGGTCTGGAACATCCTTTTAAATATAAATATTGATGGCTTGAGTGTTGTTATATTGTTAACCAGAAAACTAATCCGCTTTTTTATTTCGAAATGGATTAGAGGTTGCATAGACAATAAGTGTTATCTGTCTCAGAAAGAGTAGAAATTATCACATCTGTTTGGGAGAAAAGTCAAAGAACTTTCTGATATAATTATTTCTTGAATGCATTTGAAAAATTGTATATAACTTTTTCTTAGGACTATTGTAAAAATAGCGAGAAACATCAATTATGTAAGAAAAATCCTTGCTGACTACGTCTAAAGGTATCTATGCAGTCACGTTGTGTGTTGTGTGTGTGTGTGTGTATTTATGTAAGTATGTTCATGACGCTTTTGTTTGTAAACACGATCAGTCGACCATGCCTGGTCGAGTCTAGATCGTTCTTGGTATGTGTGTTTCTCACAATGAGTACATGATCCCTGTTATTTTTGGAAGAGGTCAGGGGTCAACAGAGATCAAACACGCTCAGTCAACCATGCTTTGTGTATACGATCCAGTTCAAACTTGGTATGTAGGTTTCCCATTGTTGAGTACAAGGACCTTTTTGATTTTGTGGAAGTCTGAGCTAATTGTTGGTTAAAAGTTGAAATTTTGTGGAATTTGGGTAGTTTTGATACTTTTTGCTTGTAAACATGCTAGGTCGACCATGCCTAGTCGGATCAAGTTCATACTTCGTATTTATGTTCCCCATAATGAGTACATAATCCCTATTGGTTTTGCGAAAGGTCATAGACCATCTGTGCGCAACAGCGACTACACTTTTGTAAACCTTGTAAACACGCTAAGTCAACCATGCCTGGTCAGATCAAGTTCAAACTTGGTATTGTAGGTTTCCCATGATGCACTCGATACACATAGACGGTATAGTAATTACTGTGTTTAAGTATCATCATCATCGTCATCAGCCGTTCAGACCACTGCAGGTCAATGGCCTCCATAGACTCTTCCAATTCTTCCTCTGCTGCGCCTGTCTCATCCAGTTGACCCCTGCTATGCCCTGCAAATCGTCCCGCCATCTTCTCACTGGCCTTCCTGGCTTCCTCTTCTCTGTTCTTGGTGTCTATTTAGTCACTTTCTTTGCCCATCTGGTTGTACTCATTCCCTCCACATAGCTTGCTCACTCTCAACAATATCTACAAGATTTGTTATTCCTCTGATAGCTTCATTTCTCCATTTGTCACGTCTTGTAATGTTCAGTGAAGATCTTTCCATGTTTCTTTGTGCAAACATCAAGTTGTGTTTTCGTAATTTGGTAAGATTCCAAGTCTCTGCTCCGTATGTCATAGCTGGAAGTACACCACAGTTTAGTAGTTTCCTCTTGAGGCACATGGGTTTAGATTTTCTTTTTAAAAGTTACTATACTGTCCAAATCACAGCCACCCAGCTGAGATTCTTCAATCAATTTCTTTGTTCTTATTATATACCATCTGGACTTATCCGCTGACCTCAGTATAAATACTCATTCACCTCCTCAATTAGTTCGTTATCACTTATTATCCCGTTTCTTTTTATCTTGTGTCCCGCCCTGTTGCACATGAGTTTTGTTTTCGTTTTGTTAATTTTGCTGCCATCTTGTCTCTCCTCTGTGGTTAGTTCTTCTAGTATTGTCTTAAGTTCATCTTCATTATTTGCAAACAGGACGATTCGCATAGTCGATACAGTAACTACTGATGCACGTTTTGTCAGTTTCATCAGTAATGACTGTGTGTTAACCATTTTTTAACACAAACACAAACCCTAATTATAACCAAAACCAACATGTGTTATGTGTTATTCACTTTCTCCAGTAGTTACTATATCGTCTATGCGTATCGGAAACATCTGCAATTCTCAGATTGATCAGTTTTTCTCCGTTAATGTTGATTCCCCTGGTGTCCAGCTGTGTTCTTCTAAATATTTATTGCCGTGCTGCTGTAAAAAGTATTGGAGACAATGTATCGCCTTGGCGAACTCCTCTTCCAATTGTTATGCATTTAATTAGCTTGTCAGTTTGTATCTATGCTGTACAATCTGTGTACACATTTGTAAGTGTATTTATGTATGTTTGGGGTATTCCCTGATTTTTGAGTGCTGTCATCACTGCTTCATGGCTAATATAATCAAAAGCCTTTTCATAGTTCGCAACTGCCATCAGGAGAGGTATCTGGTATTCGTTACACTTCTCTATCACCTGTTTTATGGTGATCTGTTATTAAATAGCCTTTTCTGTAGCTTGTTCAGGTGGTTGGTTCTCATCAAGAGTAGTGTATATGCTGTCTTAAATTACTTTCATGTATAGTTGGAAAACCTGCGATATTAGACTAACTGGTCTGTAATTTGTGATGTCCTTTTTGTTGCCCTTCTTGAAAATCAACACTACTATAGCGTTTTTCCATGTCGCTGGGATCTTTTACTGTTCTTGTGCTAAGTTGAATATTTTTTCAGCTTTTTCTTGATGCTGTCTTCTCCTGCTTTGATTGGTTAGATCATCTCCTGGCGATTTTTTTATTCGTTTCAGTGCTGTTTCGATTTCACTCTCCAGATGGGAGGTACATTTTCTGGTAATTGTGGTTTTGTGGTTGAAGCCTTTAACCCATGGCTGACATTAGGCAGAGGGGAATTTGGCCGAGAGGAGGCCTAAGTCCGTCCCTTTTGTTCACAACAGCATGGGTCGCCACGCCACAGTGTCCCTGCATCCCGATGCTCGAAATTTGAGGCATCTACATAGATACATAGATGTCTTCTGGTAGTAGGCAATTAATGCCTTTTGTACCAGCTCTTCTCCTGTCGATTATCTGTTGAAGTTGCTACTATCTGAGTCTAGATGGAATCTTTGTAATTGTAACGAATGGGATGCTGCTTCCAAAACTTGTCATGCCTTCTTTCAAAACTGTGCACAGTTGCAACATTAACAATATCCTGTGGAAGAAATCATTCCATGTCTCAACTATTCTGTTTGTGAATTTTTTTTTACGAAGGCTCAATCTTGATCTCCTTTTATAAATTTTATACTGGTGTCCCCGCGTGGAAGAGCCCTGCACCAATGGCATAAACTGTGAAACCGTATCATCATATTTACCACTCATTATTTTATAGACTTAGTTATATTAATCACATAATACCAACGAATTTAAATATATTGTTGTGTTTTTAGACCTTTCATAGTACAAATACAAATAGTTCATATACAAATAGTAACACATCATATTTTGTAGCTTTCAGACTTTTGCACCATGAAGAGGTAAACAAAATTGTACACACCTTTTTTGTGAAATGACAATTAATAAAGTCGAACATTTAATTTAATTTCAAATTATATACGGCTCATGATACGTTTAATGAAAAGCTGCTGATTTCCTACGAGAGACGTACCACTAACTGAAATAAACCACCTACACTTAAAACGTTCAAGTGTAGCCTCGACGAAAAAAGGTTGTTTTTATATAATACTTTAAAAGGCACGTGTGCCGAACAATTGGAAGCGATCGATAGAGACCTCTAGCATGTTGTGCAGCTGTAATTATTAGCTGACAGATTTGGTATACAATGAAGTCTCGACATCTGTAACTAAAAGCTCTACTTAGGCAATAACGTCAACTTTGGTTGCGGGGGTTCAGCAGTGTCAAGATTCGAGGATATAGTTTCCACCCTTCGGGGTAACTCATGCATACATATCACGAGAACTGGATAAAGTTCGTTTGATAACATCTTCACAATCAAGATTTCCTCACTGAATACTTTCTGTACCGTGTGGATTAACGGTCGTTTTACCCTTGATATTTATTTCAATTAAATAAAACGAACTGTTAAAATTATTTCTTATCGGGAAAACATGGTGTTGGATAAGTAGCTTGATTGCCTTCACACACCCTAATTCAGATACCTCTTTGATGAAATAAGTACTCGGATGTGCGTATAATTGTTTTTATCAGCATCAGCCTTGCAGCCTCGAAGTCCAGGCCTGGTCATACCGAAGATTTATAAAATGGTACCGACTGCCATCGTGATGTTCAGCATTTAGCAACGGAGTAGGTTCTTACGTGTACGATAGTTCTCCGACGTAGGACTGTTTATGTTGGGAAGTACCATACCACTTCACATAGACACTCAACAGCTTTGCAGTAGTTGATTATCTCTCAAAAGTTTTGTAAAATGAATGGTCCTTTTTTTCTACTCCTTGAGTTTTATTCGACCAGTGGTATACACCAGAGAACCCCCCAACTTTCAGCTACTTCCGTTAAAAACCGATATTGGACAAAGGTAGACCAATTACCAATTCTAGCATATTTTGGAATAGGTTAGTTCCATGAAGAAGATACTCTTCTTCCACACCAATTGAACTCATTAGGCCGGTGTGACGGGACGTCAGCCCATCGTCGGATAACCCGTAATCGAAGCTAGTTCCAATTCTGGGTAGACTGAGAAAGGCGGAGTAGCATGCACTGTCTTGCTCAAGGACACACTGTAACAACGTAAATGGGATTCAAACCCACACTCTTCCAATCAAGAGTCGCAATAAACTATCACGCCTCCAGTTTAGGTATATTATGTACACTAGTATGCAAATCAGCGGGTGTGGATGAATAGTTATTCATCCACACCTAATGGTTTCACTGGATCGTTAAGAGCGTCCTGTAGTTCCTGGTGGATTTATCGTGCCATGGGTTTACTCGATTAGATATTTTTTGGATGGTCATGTCTTTTGTTACCTTGACATCGCCCGAAGACATTTATGTAGGTAGCGTGAGTGTTTCTTCGTGTGTCTTGCTTGTTACAACGCTGTCCTCATAATGAGGGTATGATGGCAACCACGTTTTCTAGTAGGAGGCAGATTATATGTGGTTCAAACTGTGTTATTTCCATGGTAATTTCGCTTGATCGTTAAGAGTGTTTTTTGTTTCGTTCCTGTTTACCTAACCAAACTAAGTGTAATTTGTCTCAGTATGGGTCGTAAATACATTATCTTATCGACATTATCTAAAGTGGAATTTATGTTATACTTAGTACACTGGTTTCTCAAAGAATGTGGACATTTCTGTAGTTTGAATTATCTAAATGAAATAACCTAATGTGTTGACATCCGTATGCCACTTTTTAAAAGTAATCTTGTTTTGGTGACATGACATTATGGGTAGGGTACATGTGTGATTGGTATGATATTTAATGAAAGAGTAAAACATTCAAGCAGAAGCAGAAGGCCAAAGTTATTTTGACCCAAATAGCTCCTAATGTATGTGTAATCTTACAACCATGTTCTTGAAATCCTAAAATGATTGGCGTGAAAATCTGGGGCAAATTGGTGAATGAGTTTACTAGAGCAAGATAAATCTATTTCGCAGGAATACTATTTCGGGCTATTGCGATTTCTATTTCCCTCTGTGATAAATCAACCTGGATTGACCGAGTCTTTCATTCTGTGAACACAAACCAACGAGTAAGGTTGATCTTTCTACCGTTCTTCTCATCAATCTTTTCTGTCATAGTGTTGATATAGTTTCGATTGCAAACGATACTATTTCACTCTTGCTCTTTTTTCTCAGCTGTTATCTCCATCGTTCAAACCCCTTGACAAACATTTAGGCAGTCGAAGAGGGTTATTCATTACAGAACAAGTGTTCGCTCAGCGTTAATGGGGAAGCAATAGTTATCTTCTAGACATATGGTTCGATCATTCAACACAATTCAAGTGGGCTCTAACTTGTGTCATCTTGAAAAATAGTATTTACTAAGATAAAATATTAGCCGCTTAGGAAACATGGGAAAAGTGGCTGCCGAAATAATTGATGATCGACATTCATTATCGTCTAGTGGTTTGCTCAATAGCCATTATCCTCATCAATTATGGAAGAGAGTGTTTGCGATACACATCAAGAAACCTATGTTTGTATAATTATTTCCTTTTGAAACGTGACTGGTTATTCGGTTTATTATACAGCCAGCTTACGAACAAGTATACCATTGCTTTGGGGACATCATCCCGGTTTATTGTCTCGCCTGAACTATGTTCAGAGGGAGCCTTAGTGGTCGCTATGGCGTGTGTCTGT
>JAODUJ010022743.1:0-12549 GCA_027564615.1 Psolus chitonoides | reverse complement strand
TGGACTGCTTGCCATTTGTCAGTCAGTTCTGTGGGGTTTATTTGTTGACTGGATCCTCATTGAGGAGACTGTTAGGAGGAAGGGCATCCAAGTCATAATACTAGTTAATTGCTTCAATAATCTTTACATTTCTTGTAGAGACCCCCTGCATACCCAAATTGGCATTAAATCGGATGATGATTATAATCTCCACTATGAGCTCAGTGGGTTTGCATTTTAGTTAGAGCCTACTAGAGGAGGTGACTAAAATGTTGTTAATAACTTTTTACTTTTTACAATATATATAAAAAAGGTTTGTTTGTTGGATTTGCCAATAAAGACATCCAATTTTAATCATCCTTCCTTCCATTGTGATTTAATTACCCTTAATTTGAGGAAAGTAAAAAAAAGATAAATTATAAAACAACTTCTTACGGACAGGTCCAATATGCGTACAACTATCAACCAGACTAGAATGAACTCGGTACACTGTGGGTATAGTTAAACTTGTGCTACTCGAACCTGGCACAGTAGTAGGCCTGGCTGTTCCCGACCTCTAGTAATAACCTTTTACTCGAGTCTAGCCTGCCTATATAGCTAGTGGCACATGTAATAGGCTGGATCCATTCTGAGTGTATTATCTCTGTAAGTATTGCAACATATTGGTGGAACGGCCTTTGGGCCCGCTTACTGCAAAGTTTACGAATATCACTCCAAATCCATCGATATGCTCAATATTCCTGCCCAAATCCAATTGAACCCTGTAAGTAGACTTACAGGGGTAAGTAGAGTTAGTGGGGATGACAATTTGGCAACACAACACAAACTCGCTGAACTCTTACCTCATTCATTCTGATGCAACCTCAACACACTGCGATATGATACAATACATTTTTATCGGATGGCGAGTTGAATAGTGGTTTTTTCTATGTGACTGCAAAATACCATGTTGTTCCATCAATTGTGGCGAGATGTATCATGCACGTGATTAAAACTATTTCCAGAAAGAAAAGTCTATTGTATAAACAAAGGCATGCAGTGTGTACATGTCATCCGATAAAAATGTATCATGTTGTATCATATCACAGTAGCGTGTACAGTACTTGAGTCTTTAACCCAAAGGCAGGGTGGAATTTGTGCGACAATGGCCCAGAGAAGGCCCTTTTGTTCACAACAGCCCGGGGTATTCACGCCATAGTGCTTCTGCATCCCGATGATCAAAATTTGAGGCATCTGCTGGCATATTGGAGCTAGCGCGGTCAGGTAGGGTCACATGCGACCCAGACATGGTCTAAAGAGCATTTGAGAATGGTGATCGCATGATACTACTACAATGTGTGTGGCCATATCTTATAGTAACAGACTCCTAACAAGGCTAATTAATTGATTCACAAATATGATGAATAATTCACCGGACAAACTATGTATGTATTATTTTAAGCAAATAGAAATGGTGCAGGATGTGCTACAGAGAGCTATCTTTTGTGGTATTGAAAAACCACATTATTTTTAGTAAAAATGTACTTACTAGACAATACATTATGTAATGGTTTGTGCCAGTAATCGCAGCCGGTGCCAACATTTCACATAACTGGAGTTACTTGACTGCAATTGGCAGTGGCACTATTCTAGCTATGCATCAAATACAAAATAATGAACATATGCAGCAAAATGATGGGAAGACTGAAAATTAAGTGATCTCTGGGATAACAGATCGAAAAATATTTTGTTGTTCATAAAAGCAGAACAATACCTGCACGAGACATTCATCTCTGGAAGACTGTTTCACACTTTAACAGCAAAGGGAATAAAGATTCAGTTCAAGGTGTGAGCTTTAACATGGCGATAGCATGGTTTGGCACATAGACAAGCTGGTAACATGTCTTTCATGTGGTGGGGAGGAATGGCCTAGAACTTGCGTGCATCTTGCATATAATGAGCTGACTGCAGCAACCTGTAGTCTATAATACAAGGTAGGGGGGGGGAATCAATTTTGAACAGGCAGTGACTTATTCAATCGCATTTTGATTTAGAGTGCCTCCTGAATGTTATCAAGTTGACTAAGAGGTGCTGGGAGAGGCATTCATCTAGGACAAAAAATAATATTCCATAAAGCCCCATTCCATACTGCACGCAACACGTTGCGAAGCGATAATTTTTGTAGTGCGATATTTCATGTCCACACTACAGCTAGGTGACTTTTTCCTTTATCGCTCAAGCGATATCTATAGTCGTGTAATCTAACCAAGGGCAATCAATGATTGGTCACCCAAAAGTACATTTTTTTCAACATTTTTATTGTACGACATATATATATCGCCACATTGCATGCAGTGTGAATCACCCTCAACACTGCAGACTTAATATACATGAAAAAACAACCACATTCCCTTACCAAGGTGTCATAAATATTGCCTGTTGGTAAGCTTAAGTTCGATTCCCCTCAACCACAAAACAATTGAAGAACTCTGGTTGTTAAATTGGTCAAAGCACCATTCATAACATCAATTGAACTGACCAGTACAGCAGAAAATTCTGGCAGATTTAGGATGAGAGCTAATGACCTCGGAAAGAAGACCTGGATTTAGAAGGCAAGGATGTTCATTGAAAAGACATGTTATTTAATTTTGTCTGTTGAACACTTCTTGTAATTCAGTCATTTACTTTTCATATTTTTCACACACAAATATTAGACAATTTTTTATTCAGGTGTGCATGGAAGCGAAGCAATCAGAATTGATGTATGTACAGTCTAGCAAATTCATTTAAGGAATGTGTTGCTTTTATGGGAGACAAAATTGTCACATTAAATCCAAAAGCTGCAACTATAATATGTATGTGAAACAGATGCAAAGTTATATCATCTTGGAACAGAAAACATTATTTTATGAAGAAGGAAACTGTGTAGTTATGTAATTAACAGCCTGAACTTTCCCAATTTATACCATACAACAACATCTTCAAAGCCATAAAACAATCTTCATACTGCTACTACTAGTACATTAATCATTTTTTTCATAATAGTAGTGTGAATTTATGTTGTACAAATAGTACATGCGCAAAGCTTTAGTTTATGTTAGCGTTAAGTTTTTGAATGGGCAAAGCTTCACGTCTTCGTAGCACAGATTGATGTGTAATTAACAGATTAAAGCATGCAATCTGCAAAAGTTAAATTTTATACATTACTGGTTCATCACATTTACAATTCTTCAATTTGTGTTAGCATGGAATATATATATAGTGTTACCAGTTTTACATGTGCAAAGCATGACTCATAAATGGCATTGTGTATACATGTGCATCTCAATTGTGCAGAAAACCAGAATATGCTTAGTAGCCAATGCAGTCTTTTGGCAATATGATAATGGTTCTTTGCAGCGAAAAGTTACTCATGCTATGTCATTGTTTCTAACCCTCATGTAAAGCTGTTAGTTGTACCAAGTAATATTCATTGTACTGGGCTGATTGCACAGTTTTATGTTTGTATGGTACGATACTCTGCAACACTCCGGAATTGGAGAACTAGCGCGCAGGTGAGATCCTCAAGCCCATTTGTTTGCTCGAGCAGAACACTACATTCAATGCTAATTCTTGCTGTGTTTGCACTTTTGGGGTTGATGTACTGAAACACAATGCTTTGTGAATATAAGGCTATGGAAGGCATGTACATCCTGTTTCGTTCAAAATGGTTTAAATTTGCTATGGGTGACTCATCCTACACAATACATTTTTCAGGCAATGTTTGCACTGAAAGATATATAGCCTATAGCAGGCGTGTGCAACCTTTTTGACCACTGGGCATGTTAAGTGGCCGCATCAGGGGAGGGAGAGGTCTAAGTGGAGGAGCAGCACCCGATTTTTCTCGTGGTTAAGAGTGCTTACATTCAAAATGGTGCTACAGTTTGCAAACTGTTGATTCATGTTCAAGAATTTTACATTTCTTGGTATAATTAGGAAGGGCATCAAAGTCCTAATACTAGTTCGCGATTGCTTCAATAATCTTTACATTTCTTGTAAAGGCCCCCCGTCATACCCACATTTGTGTGGAAAATTGATGTTAAATCGGATGATGATAATAATTATATTTGATTTGAGCCCAAAACCATTTGTTAAGAACCATTTTGTATTGTTACGATCACCTCATTAAAGTTTGTACACTGTCGAGAACACCCATGTTACGCGAATTATAGTGATTGTTCATGGCCATCTGGACTAGACAGAACGTCAACTCCAAATTGCGGCCCGCACAACATGGAGCCGCAGGTTGCACATGCCTGGCCTATAAATTTATATGAACACTATTATTGGGGCAGATTCCTTGTGACCGATTACCAAAGATGTGCATTGTTCATTCCTCCATAGTTGTACATGTTCAACACTTGCTACTGATTTTATGCAACAGACTTATTTTACTGTCAATAATGTAATACTATGATGTAATATATATGATGATATTGCATATAACCCGCTTCTGAAATAGGTTAATCTTGGCACTACGTATATATATGATGGCGGCCTCGTCTGCCGTACGTGTTGCATCATGATTATATCACACACTAAACGGTTAGTACTGTTGTCATGTGATGTCAGACTGCAGTAAGCTCGATGTCAGTGGACCTAATGTTCTGTGGAGAAAGTGAAGACAATCATCATTTCCATTTTACGTCATGTGTTCTCATTAAATGAAGTGAAGACAATGTAAATAGTATGAGAGAATATGTTTTTCTGTTGTCCGGTTAAACCCGCAGTTCACACCTCTTTACCAATGAGCCACTAGCCGCACTAATTCTAAATTCCTATTAAATCACATGGCCAGTCCCTCAATAACACTGGCCACCCGCTGAAATAGGATAGCCACTGGCGTATGTCGTCACAGAACCATACACAAATGTTTGTGACCACGTACTATTTTATCTCAGCAGGCGGTGTATTGGTTAGAGAGGGGATGGGGAAACAGAAACACTGGTATTTCGAGGGTACAGGACTATCTGACATATCTCGACATGGAAGTAAAAGGAATGTGGGAGAGAATATATTGTTCTGTTGATAAACTAATAAAGGCAATGTGAATAATATGAGAATACTGGAAGGAATATGTTGTGCTGATGATAAAGAAAAGCGTTTTCAAACGATTTCAATATTTTTACCAAAATGCGGTCGGGCGGCGCCTGTGCGTACAAGTCCACAATAGCAGAGCCTACACAGTGGCAGATCCAAGGCTTTGGAGTAACAGGGATTCTTTCAAATCAATGGCATTTTATGGTACACATTCCATTATCTCCCCCCCCCTACCCCCGCCTAGATAGATTGGTCCTGAAATGGTGTTTCAACACATGCAAACATTAATTGCTCACTACAATTCACTTCGGGATCCGATACCGCTACACTATATGTTTCACAACCTTCATTTAACAGTGGCAGATATAGGTGGTTTGAGATTTTTTGGTCAATATCTTTTTATGTTACGCTATTTGCCGTAGATATGCCCTTTCTCAGAAGATCTGGAAAGTGTCATTTTCGGTGATCTAGGAGGTATTTTTCGCCAAAAATTTCTTTGTACGCTAAGTGCCAAACCATAAAAGCGCTCCGCTTAGATAGTGTCACAGGAATTGGCAAGACTCAAACCCCACCCCTCCCCCTTCCAAATATCCTGGATCCGTGCCTGTTCAAGGTTTAATGCAACATAGTGTCAAACTGCAAGGCATGCTCGTTTGCTATAGTATCCCCCTTCCCCAACACAAATTTTTGCTGCTTCAATTCTTGAAAAGGGAAGGAAATACTCACCGAGTTTGACTTTGGTCTACTTTGACACTTGATGGAATAGTAGGCAATCAGCAAGAATATGACAGCTATGATGTGATTGAGGAGGCTCACGCCGTAGAAGGACACCCTTAGCCATACAACGTCATAGAGCAGACAGTTACCGGTCTTCCCGCAAGATGTCTGGAAGAGGCGACAGGCAGTGTCGATGATGGCCCCATAGTAGATTGGCCCAGGAATGTAACCTGTCAACAAGAATGCAAATTTACTCAGTGATTCTCTGATTTCTGTATCAGATGATTCCTGTTTTTAAATTTAAGTTGTAATCTATTCAGAACATTTTCATATGCATTTATATCAGTTGAATTTGTATGACTATTTAACATATGCTAACAGCAACAACTGCAGCAGCAGATTGAAAATAACAGAATAAGTCATTGGCAATTTACATCGGTGTGGCACCAGCCTACCTGTGTGTGCAAGAGGGGAGGGGAGTTTCTGGGGCTGTCATTATTGTTCGTCTGCATAGTGGGCAGGTTGGCTTGAGGTGGGGAAATCAATATTCAAGAGAGTATTATTTTGTAAGAACCTAAATTTCCATATTTCTGCTGGTCTCGAAGGGAACAAGCCTAGTCTTATCTGTATGCACTTACTCTGTGTCCGACCCTTCGCCAAGCCAACCTTCGACAAGTCGACCATGCCTTGTGTTGCCACTCCCAATTGGATATCAAGATTGTGTGTAATGAGTGATGAAAATGTTGACTATTCAAATTACTTTTGAGTGATCACACTGGCAGGTAAAATCAATTACAGTAGTCTATTCATCAATTAATCTATCCAGACCTGGCCTGATTAGAGAGGTTGCAGTTGAATAGAAAGGATTATACAATACCCAATTATATCCTCGACATTTGATTGGACAACTGTTGGTCACATGCCATTAAATAAATATACTATTGCACACACTTACGTCACAACCATTGAAGAATAGTACCGTGCATTAGCTATTCAACGGTTATATTATACAGCACAATACTACGTATTTAGTTGCTCTGTGATGCCTAACAATGAAAAGGAATCGCGATGACAACCTAACGTTACAACAACAACAACAACTGAAATGATCAAAATCAAAAGGTGTTGTACCAAACAAATAATGAATGTTTTTCATTCGTGCAATGGTAAAAATATTCCATTCGTTAAAAGATTGAACTTGTTCGATTCACTTCGGCTTCGCCTCGTTGAATGGAACGTTCAATCTTTCAACTCATGAAATATTTTTACCATTGCACTCATAACCATTCATTATTTGTATACTATTCTGTGCAAGTTTAAAGGAAATTCGATGCGTGTCACTTGACCTTTAATATCATCCATCACTTAAAGAACCATTTTTCTTCCTCACTGGAGAATGTCAGCTTCTAGGAGGCTAAATTCTGTACCAGTCATTTAGTGCCATACACAATTTCAATCAGGGTCACCAATCACAGAGATCTGACAGATTTGCGGTGAAATAAAATGGCGTTAAAATCATTATAGAAAGATATCACAAGGCACATTTGCATTTTTGTTACTTTCAAGGTGCGACATACTGGAATCACCGAGGTAGCGGCATGGTAACTGTCATCTTACTCATCACTGAGATATCGGTCCTGTGCTACAACGCTGGATACCCCTTGTACACAATGTGGGGGAGACCCGAACAGATATTACATCTGATGATGAGGATGACGCTGATCTCACTGCTCTCAATCTACCCAATACTAGCTTTGCTCTCCAAGATTAAAGTTTCTCAGCCCATTCTGGGATTTCTACTAAATTCGCCTGGGGGACGGTCCTTAATGTTAGATATCTGATCAAAAGAGGACAATTCCTGAACATGCCACGCAAAGGTAGGATACTTGGCAATCGGGCGACATGATGACAAGACATCGATCTCCAGCTGTTCTTATAGTGAGCAGGTGGAAATCCTTCCCAGTCTAGGTTTTTTATTATCGTCAGTCTTAATCGGTCTGCTTTCGTTTTTGCCCCACCCGTCCCTCACTGCATTGTGGTGTTTGCTGGACTATTTCCCACCTGATCACATGCACAAACTACTGAGGTGTTCTCTTCACGACATCATTAGTAACCATCAGTTGTAGTGGATCCAGATAAAGTTTATGTCAAAAGTATTCACCCCCTTTTCCATCTCAACATTCAGCGTCCAGGTTCCACACCCATACATAAAAACTGTTGTTACCATTGCTCTCAGGGGAATCAATTGTGCCTTCATTGGAATGTTTCACCCCCCCCCCCCCTTCCCAAGTAGATTTCAGTTTAGCCAGTTGAGATGTAGCAACTATATATGATTCTAATCGTATGTCGTGAACTGACCCAGTTTCCAAGTCTGACGATCACAATTCTAGCATGTAACTGGTGAAAACAACGCACATTAGCTCAATACAGAAAAGCAATTCCCATGTATCAAATGTAGCCCTTTAGGAAAAATAGTCCAACAATAATCAACAAGAGATCACTTTTGTTAGCACGAAGCAATAACAAACTGTCGTAATGTTACGCCGGTACAGTAGGATACGCTTAGAGACTATGGTGAGGTAGATTAGCGGTACATTCAATAGGAAGGCTTGAGAAAATAAAAATTAGGTTGCTGTGGGAGAACGCACGTATGGCGCGCTAAAAAATATTGCAGCCGTCAACAATACCCGATGTGTTTGATTGAAGCCACTAGATACAGTTTTCAATTCAGAATGTCGTGCACAAATTTAGTACGAGAATGGGCGCCTAGCGCGCGAACATTTCTCTGTAGCGGACAAACAGGCAACATCATAGGGTAAATGATTCCTATTGCGCGCGTAATCTGCCAAAAACGAACAATATTTGGAAGGTGAAGAGAGTGACAGGCCAAAAGGGTCCGCCACTCTACTGTGCTCACATATTTTTATCCAGGCCTAAGGTTTGCTCACTATCATGATGAACACAACATTGATGGAGACTGCAAAAGAGAAAAGACTAGAGACGTTCAAAATCACAACTAGTACAATGATTATGCAACTGCGATAGAGTAATGGTTTAGCCTCTATACTAGCTCCCTCTAGTTTGTTGATCCAGATCTTAGTCCTTTATTTTATTCGGTGTGCCTATAGCGTATATGTGGCGATACATTGGATACAAAGGTGATTTTATAGGAGATGTTATATAGCTATAGCCAGGCTATATCAGGTACAACCCAAACTTTATTTCTTTTTTATTCCAGGGTTGCCGGGGAAACTGTTCCTCTTAGTCTGTATGTTCTTCCCGCTTCTGCTCATGATCTATCGTTCGTTTATTCATCTGTATATGGCAAAGTGCGATGCCAGCTTCTACATGTTCGCGACGTCACTGGTAGGCATTGTATTTCTCGAGACGTGGAGTTTATTCATATATATTCTATACTTTGTGAGGGCGTCCTTCCATCGACAGTTCAACATCCACCTGTCTCACATCGAGGAACACGACGGTAGAATCACGGAATGCCAGAGTGCCCTATTGACTACCGCAGATTTCGCGTGCTTTGAAAAATTCGTGGACCAGTTTACCGCCTTGATGTTCCCGATTTGGATTATTGCGATTATAGCTAACATAGCGTGGAATTACCTATTAGGAGGCAATATCTGTCTCTGGGAGGAAGGGGATGATTCACTTGGAGTCCAAATCCATCCTGCAATCGTGGCCTGGGCCGAGATAGTATTGGCCTTCTCATTGTATGTACACGCTCTTGTGGGGTTACAGGTCGGGTATATGTGGGACAATTTCCGACTGAACCTGCTGCATTTCAAAGCTGAGGGCAACTGCGCTAAACCATGGAAGCAACTGTTCAGTGATATGAAGTACTTCGATAGAGGTTCCAAGGTACTGATAATTTCTGTTGTGTGTTCAATTATTGGTGTCTACGCGGGAATGGAAGTTGGTAACCAAACTGTCATATACCTTTCTAAGACCTGTAATATCCAGAACACGACTGATTACTGCTTATCCTACTAATTCTCCTCTCCAGTAATATTCCAGAGAGAAGTAGGGTTACTCCAATGAACTGTGCATTTCTTGTTTGTTCCATAAGATATGTGGTGATCCAAATTCTACCCAGTTAAATCTCTAATTCAGTACATCTATAAACATCAGGGGGACTTGAATTAGTGATGAAGTAAAATCAAGGATATGGAAGTGGACTGGGCATATGTTGAGGATGATGGATAGTAGCCACTGCATGGTAGCACTTTCCTATCCACCAGAAGGAAGCAGGAAGGTTGACTGCCCATATAGACAACAGGGCGACGCACAGTAAAAAAAGAAAAGAAACTAGCCTAGATAATATGGAAAGATGTCAAACAGTTAGTCAGAGACGGTGGTGGATGGAGACCCTTGCAACCTCATTGGCCAGTGGAGTTAGGTGAGGTGAAAAGAATAAAGGAGTTGAAAACATTTGGAATATGCGCAAAGGGTGTTTAAGGTTTATGGACTACATACAAAGTAGTTTTAGTAGACTTGATAGAGCTTAAATACATAACTTCGAGAAATGAAAATGTAAATAGTTTACTCATGTAATGAAGAGAGGAACAACCTACAATACAATGCGAGCTACAAGAACTAGATGGGAAAGGAGGATAGAGCCAGTGGCGTGTCTGGGGCACCTATCGAGGGGGAGGGTCTAATTTGTCGGTGAACACCAGTTCTCTTCTACTCCTCTTCCTTTCTTGTCTCTTCTTTCTATTCCTCTCTACCTCCCCCCCCCCCCTCCCCCGCCCTTCAGTCTTCTCCTCGTCTCCCATTCCCACTTCCCCGTTCTCCTTCCCTTCACTTTGCCTTCTCATTCCGGTAGTTTGAGCTGGTCTTCCCGATTGAAACCGCCAGGGGCACTCTGCTCCCCCTCCCCCGGAGATACGGTACGCTACTGGACAGAGGGGATTGTGTGGGAATGAATTACAGAAATTGCATCATCAGAAGTACAGAGAACCAGATAGTTCACACAATTTAAAGGAGGAGAATGTCGTCACGCGCAGTATCGTTCATTTATATTAAACATCCTCGTAACACAACATTCTCTATGGAATATATTAAATGAAAAAAAAACTTCGCACAAGAAATACTATATAGGCTACATATATAGACAGATGTATACAATAGATATATAGATATATTATAAGTTTATTTCATAAACGTTTCAACCTTTTCGTACTTTTTTTCGTTTTAGAACTTTGCCTTTGGTTTTATTATTTTACTCTAGAATGCCCAACTGTGTTAACTGAAATTCTTACTACTTGGCAGCCTCAATAAGCCGTCTATGTCAGAAGCCGAACTCTATATTTGCAGAAATACCTAGGCTGTTCCAAATATTTGAGGTTATAAACAGTATGGAGAATAAACGGCCGTTCAATGTTCCATACACAAAAATACAAAATATTCAAGAAGACACAAAGCATGCTAATCTTTCCCGGTGCTGAAAAGGCCTATGCAGCTATACCAGTATCGACACCGACTGAACGATTGACTGAGATACGAAATTCCAGAGTTGTAGTCTAGTCCACTCAACCCGAGCCAATGCCGATTCCAGAGACCCAATTCCGGACCGCGTATATTTTGTTCCCACAAGCTTTTGGGCATTTCGATTCTTCAGGAATTAACAAATTCATTTCAAAATCAGAGTTAGGGTTCAGAAGAGGGTTAGGGGCATGTTCTTTCATAAACCGGGATCAAAATTAGAAGAAAGATTCAGAACTTCGTTTTTGAAAAAGTGTCACATGTTTGAATTCCAAGAATTTGATTGGTCATTGCTCTTAAGCTTGTGGAAAAAATTCACGATTCCGGACCAGTACCGAGTCCGTGACCCCAATCCGAGCTAGAGCTAGAGTCCGTAATTGACTCCGAGTCTGGACTGATGCATTACAGTTCTGTATTTGACTAAATTTCGTCATCTGCCAGTAAATCATTAACAGATTGCACTGCATGCATTAGATACCAGTACTAATCATGCTAACAGCCTGTATGTTTTCAACTTGTAATTATTAGACAGACCTAAGTTTTGTAGCGTGGTAACGTGGAATGAGTGATTGCTTGTACTAAAGAGGCCCGGATTCAAATCCCCCTCGTGCAAATATACTTGCTTAATACTTGCTCATCAAAAGCTGTATTGCAGTTGTTGATGGTCCTGCATTTCTGGTTCCATTGTGGTGGAAAGCAATAATTAAAGTCTGGGAAATTAGGTTCATTGGACGGACAGGTTGCTACCACTTCTCTCAGCATTTAGGAAAGTGGCTAAGAACTGAGAGTTTCACTCACGTCCGTCGGAGGGGACGCTGAATGGCGGTCCCGGGCACAGTAATGCAGAATGGCTTTGTAATAGTTGCACGCTGCCTCGTTACTCTCTGAGCACTATTCGAGACGAGAAGGCGAGCCTTCGCCGGTGTTTGTTCTTGATCACATAGCATCAGTGTTCCTCGATGAGCCATACTTCACTTCCTGAACCGTAGACTTCTGAACTCATACTCTAATCATCTAATTGTTATGTTTGTGAGCCCGACAGGCAGTGCCTAATTAACCACCGAAGTTTCCCCCAGACACTACTATATTTTGGCACTAATATCTCTTGTTGACCCTTTTCCCCCTGTGTACCCTATTTAATATCCTACACAAACTTAAATCATCCGGGGCCCCAAATCCTTGGCGGTCCTAGACAGTGCCTAGGCCTACTGTGCCTATTGGGCAATCCGGCACTGCCGACAGAAATCGGTTTCTAGTCCGAGTCCGGTTGAAGCCAATTTCCGGCCAATTTCAAGT
>JAODUJ010022632.1:0-12555 GCA_027564615.1 Psolus chitonoides | reverse complement strand
AGTCACGATAGCCTACTGTATTTACACAATACACGTTACGTACAGCCACCACGTGTAACACGTGGCTGAGCCACGTGGCTGAGCCAAAACAAGACTGATGTCGTCTACATCCCTCTTTGATTGTGATACAAGTGTTCCTATGACATTTACCTTTCAGTTCATATCCGATTTTTTCGGGGATAGTGACGGGGGGGGGGTAGCCCTGGCTGTATGTATAGATTCCTGTGACCAGGCAAGCCGTCGTAACTGAATTTGGGGTTGACGCATAGGGGCGAAAGGACACCTAAATATTTACGAGTCGAGTGTCCCAGTCATCGGTTCAGGGAGTCCGGATCCAATGAGGTTCGTCAGCCGTACAATAGCGGCCCCTCCGGCGTCACATCCCACTCAGCGGCGCATCGTTCACCGGAAGGTAGAGACGATGTGCTAATCCTCTCTTGTTGGATCACAACAAACAGCAGTGAGACATGAAGAAGCTATATCACTATGATATACCGTGCCACATGAACGAGGCAGTCTCTGGGCTTTCACCAAGTTGTCTGATGGCGCTGATGTATTCATCTTTCTTGACCATCGTTTGTATTCACTAACCAACAAGTGCCCACATTCAGTTAAGTAAACATGGAACCATACTCCATGTGCTGAGATGTCTTTCATGTCAATGCAGTCGGTAGAAGGTAATCAAGCCCAACTCAAAATAATAGGGAAGACTACTGAACCGAAAGAGCTGGAAACACTCGATTCAATCAATTTGGATCCACCAACATCCCTAGATGAGGTACTTGATTCAGGTCTAAAATACTTCCAAATACTTCCAATCTATCGACCCGAAGGGTGAAGAATTCCTGAACGCAAGTACGGAAATTTTCACTCGGTCACGGTTGACTTATTCTAACGCCAACAATGGCTGCATTTCGCCCCCACTGTGCACGTACTCATTACCAGACAGTGTTATGAAACATGGATGGTGCACTGACCATTAAACCAACTGCAACCATTGCAAACATGGTGGGGGGGGGGAGTCTTTTATATTTCGAACAGTACGTATATATCTCATTGAAGGGTGCACGTGGTCGATCACATCAGATAAGGATTTTAACTGACGATGTGTGGCTACAAATATATGATCTTCTGTACCAAAATTGTACTTACGTGTACAGGGTTCTATAACTGAAGGTGTGTAGTTCGAAAATTTGAATTGAAAAGATTGCTTTTATATTAGCCTATATCTCAGCAATTGAACATATTCTCTTCTATTGATATTACTGATTTTACTGATTAACAGGAAGTCTGTCATAGCTGTTTGACTTTGCCATCCAATGGCCATTGACCTCCATAAAATGCATCACTAACTAAGAGTATGTCCTGACCAGGCCTGTCGTAAGAGGCGACTAAATGGTCAATCCCATGAAATGGTGTGATTAGCCCCGCTGACTTGCGGGTTGCTACGGATAGCGTAGGACTAAGGGAGTAAACCCCTACAGTAAATCCGGAGTGGAGTCCCTAAGGCGGCAGGTTCTGATCTTCAATCACCCTACCGGCAACTCCTGCAGCTAACCCAGTGCCAAAAGTCATGCTTTGCATTCTCTTGGGGTCCGCTGGTGAGGCCGAGAGGGGGGTCATGATGCTTGTGTAACTCAGCTTCTCCGTACTTTCTGCCCAGTCCAGCACCCTGGAGATGGTTATGGAGTTGTTTACCTGTGTAGGCACAACACGGGGGTAGCAATTTCCCCCAAACTTACTGGTTTGGGCGCTAGAGCTTCTCCCTGCCCGGGGTCGGAGGGGGGGGGGGGGGTAGGGGTTACCCTTTCCCTCCAGCAGGGGCGGAAGGGTAGTGAACTCTAGGCGAAATCCGTGGAGATCACTCGCCCCACCCAAGCCACCGGGCAGAAGCAGACCAGTCCCCAAAAGTATCAGCCTCCCCCACCATAGGGACTATTGGTGGGTGGACACCCCTACGGCCGGTTTAAGTAAAGACCCCCTCACCTGGGTCGCTCACCTCCCGAACCCGCTGGTGTAAAACCCTCTTGAAGCCTTCTTGGACCCGCGCCGACCCTTGCCCTTGCGCCCTCTGAGATCGAGGGGCGCGTGGACAAAGGGAAGGAGCCGAGTGGCCCGGTTTCGGCGGAGGCATAATGGGACGGAAACCGCCTCTGTATGCCTCTTGACCTCCTCCGAGAATTTCTGAAAAAAAATCAACGTGGAAAAGGTCATCGCCCAGGACCGGGAGATCCTGCAGATGGATCCTGGCTTCGGCAGTGGGCCACGCAAAGACGTCCGGGAGAAAACTCCGGCGCTCCCGCTCGGCCTTAAGAAACGTGAGCAAACTGATCAAGATTGGTCTGCTCAAGGACCAAACATCCTGTCAAGACTCCCAACTTCCGATTGAGAAATCAGGTTTGGGCTGTCAGGTTGCTGGCGGAGAGCTCAGGTGAGACATCCCGCCAGGAGGAGAAAGACTGACGAGAACTGGAACCCTACTCTAGCGGCCTTAATGGTCCTAGAGAGGACATCCTCGAACTTTCTCTTCGTCCTTAAACAGTCCCTTCGCCAGGCCCTGCTCAGCCATGATTTTCTGAGTTTTCAGTTTGCTCAGAGAAACCAGGGGACTTGAACAGGGCAGCACTTGGCTCCTCCGAAAATTGAATATCCGATCCGAAGGTCAAGGTACCCAAGGCTTCGATGCCAGTTGCTCGTAACACGCAGAATACTGCCCGTCTACGAGCAGAACAGGCGTCCCCTCAGATGGCGCCAACTCGTTGGTCAAACTGAGCCGAGACCCAGAAACCACAGGTGGCCCCACCACGGGAGACTCGTAGCCAAGCTGTGCAATGAAAACCGCACAACTTGGTCTACCAAGTCTTGAGGAAGGTCGGTTCTAGTAGGGAACGCCTCCCGGACTGTGGGAGAGGAATGAGAACCATACTCCCCCGACCTCCACTAGCTCCTTTGATCCCAAAGAATTAAACTTTGAGTCTTTCGAAAAAGACTCAGAGTCGGCAGGTGCATGCCAAATGAACCTGTCAAGGGTAGAGAAGTGGTGGTTGGACTTAACAGGGGCTAAAGTTCGGGAAGTAAGAGTTAACCGCCAAGAAGGACTCTGGCGGGGAACCTTCTGGGATATCAGAGGCCCATAAGCAGTGACCAGCTAATCCAGTCAAGGCGGATCAGATGGGGCTGCGCCCGAAGGCACCGTACTCGACCTCTGCATACCCGAACTTCCCGGCTTCCCAGGAAAATTGGCGATGCCAAACCCGGAGGGTTGGGAACTGCCTGGTACTCCTGACCCGGAGGGAGCCAGAACAGCAAAATTCTGCGATCCCGGCCCCGAAGGGCCTGAACCGGACAACACCTCCGGTTCCGAAAAACCAGGGGGGCGTACAGAGCCGAACTTCTCGGTCTCCCAGGAAAATTGGCGATCCCAACCTCGGAAGGTCGGGAACTGCCTGATACTCGGAGGGTCGGGAGCCAGAACAGAGCCGAATTCGGCGATCCTGACCCCGGAGGGCCTGAACCGGACGACACCCCCAGTTCTGAAGAACCAGGGGACGTACAGAGCCAACTTCCTGGCCTCCCAGGAAAATCGGCGATCCCAACCCCGGAGGGTTGGGAACTGCCTGACCAGTACTCACGACCCCGGAGGGTCGGGACCCAGATCAGAGCCGAATTCGGCAATCCCGGCCCCGAAGGGCCGGGACCGGACGACACCCCCGGTTACAAAGAACCAGGGGGACGTACAGAGCCAACTTCCTGGCCTCCCAGGAAAACAGCGATCCCCACCCCGGAGGGTGGGGAACTGTCTGGTACTCGCGACCCTGGAGGGTCGGGAGCCAGAACAGAGCCGAATTCGGCATCCCAGCCCCAAGGGCTGGGAACCGGACGACTCCCCCACATGCTCCGAAGAGCCAGGGGGCGTTCGGTGATCCCAACCCTGAAGGGCCGGGACCGAAAAACACCCCTGGTTCCGAAGAACCAGGGGCGTACAGGGCCAAACTTCCCGGCCTCCCAATATCGGCAATCCCAACCCCGAGGGGTTGGGAACTACATGGTACTTCCGACCCCGGAGGGGCGGAAGCCAGAACAGATCCGAATTCGGCGATCCCGGCCCGAAGGGTTGGGAACCGGACGACACCCTGAAAGCTCCGAAGAGCCAGGGGGGGCGTTTGGTGAGACCAACCCTGAGGGGTTAAGAACTGCCTGGTACTCCCGACCCCGGAGGGACGGGAGCCAGGACAGAGCCGAACTCAGCGATCCCGGCCCGACAGGTTGGGAAACGGACGACACCCCCAAAGGCTCCGAAGAGCCAGGGGCGTACAGCGCCGAAAGGAGGTGCCCCAATAGACACAATAATGAAATATGGAACAGTAACAGCTTGTTAGATGGCTCCGAAGAGCCGTACCCTGAACTGATCACTTGAGTCCTTGGTATTTGGGCACCTTGCGCTTGTGTAAACACAAGCGCAGGACTTGATCCTGTGTCCCTCACCTTGGTCCATGGACCGTTTTACGGGTCCAATCGAGTGCCGGAATGGATTCCAGCTCAACAGGAGGTCCTCTCAACACCCGGGTTGAGGACCGCTGACCGAAGTCAGCGACGACTGGCACCGCCCGTAAGCAGATAGAAGTTGCTCAGTCCCTGCATTGAGACCAACTGTAGTCGGACTGTCCAGGACTTGAGGCCGTGGTATCAATTCCCTGTGGAACGCGAGTTCCACCGGGTAAGCCCCTGCAGAACGCGAGTCCCCCAGGTTGTTGATACGTGAATCGTTGCCGAATCTGGCCCCGGAACCCTACCAAGGCTCACATCTGAGGGTTCACGAAGGAAACCCTCCAATGTTCCAGTGTCTCTACACTCACTCTTTTTCTTACCCTTAATACCCCTCTTACTATAACAACCAAAGTCGTTACCCCTGATCCCCCCAAGCAACCACAAGGGCCTACTGCTCCACTGGAAATTCCCGACATATTTGACATGGTGCTGATCTACAACACGAACGGAACCAGGGGCAAAGGGAATGGAGGTCCCAATTTTAATTGGGACCAAATACAGAGCAGGACCCACACCGCCATGGCTGCTGTTTAAGAGGGAGGGAACTAGTGGAAGGGGAAAGGGGAGGGTAGAAGACGAACTTAATTAAAACTAAACAATTTGAATGCTACGTTGGGGCTGAACCTTACAAGGCTAGGCTATGTTAGTAGTAGCTATACACAGTCTCAATGTTAGGCTACCACCAACGGCAATTACGCAAGCCTACCAGAATTTTAGATTGATAAAAGAAAATACTCAAGTGAATCCTCCGTAAGGAAAAAGGCACGAAAGTATGTAGTAATCCCTTAATAATCCAAATAATATCCAAGAAGGTCCAGTGAAAATGAGAACAATCCGATGGAAAACGATGTAAAAGTATTCTAGAAAATACAAGCCATGTGCTTTGTTTTGACGGAATCAAAATTATGAGGGTTGCCAATTCCTATTTGCTCAGTTCAGGTGGGTGGCATTGGGTGGTAAGTATAGTTAGGCGAAGTGAATTCCATGAACATCATTCAATATAACTGGTGTAGCAAAATTCTCCACAAATAAGTGAAATTGCAACACACTTTCAAAAGTGATTAGCATTTGTTTGTGCACAAAACCTGTGGGTAGAATATAATTTTAGCCAAAATGACATCTAAAATGTGAAGATTGAAACACACAGATTTGAGACTGATTTGAATGCTGCCCATTAGGCACTCAGCTGCCAATCTAAATTAATGAGGAAATGAGTCCATGATTTTTAAAAGAGGTGCACGTTTTTGGTCCGAAGGGCTAAAATGGCCTTCAATGTCCTGTAATCGTGTGCGCGCATGCGATTGGGCAGGAGGCACATCAACGGGGGGTCTGGGGCCCACTAAAGGGCCCCAGAAAATTATGCAATGGTGCATAACCAGAACCAGCCATGTATATTCCACATCAAGTTTTTGGGTACATCAAAAAGCGATGTGCGTCTGTACTCGAATCCCTCCACTCCCTCCTCCCCCCTCCCTATCTGCCCCTGCAATGACACAAATCATAACTCAGCTTCTCAGAGAAACTGCTTGGTTTCGCCGAATTTAAATTCAGATAATTTCTATAGGCTACATTACTGCAATGGGATAGGGGAGAATAAATTTAAAGAAAGTGTTGTCCATTCATATACACCTGTGGGAACAACAGTCTGCCCGAAGTTTGCATCTTTGACACTTTTTTGGTCCCGCACTGCCCTGCATTATGGCGTGCCATTTAGTGGCACTCAGCCTGGTCAACACAACAAAGAGATGCATCGCTTGCACCATGTGGTGCTATATGTCACGCCTAAGTTACGAACAGTTCAAGAAATGCGTAACAGTCCAATGTCATGCTTGGGCGTGCCATGACACACATTGTCACGTCAAAGTTGAGCACTCTTCGCGCATAATTTATGACAGTGGCATGCAGGGTCACTTATTGTCACACATGTCATGTACTGGCATGCATCGCTTTGTCGCTCAATAGTTGCACCTAGGTTGCACATAGTTCATGAAAGTGGCTCTGAAATTAAGTTGTGGCACTTCCCAATTTTTTTTTGAACATTTTTAAATTACTGCCACGACCGGGCACGCACTTTCCATCTACCGCGCACCCCACGAACACTCATTAGTACGCCAAATTACCTGCCATGATGTAAACCATTTTGTGTGCAAGTGTTAGTGTCGTATAATTCAGTTAATAGTTGACAGTATCAAGAAGATCACAATTACAAAGTTCCTGGCCAAGTTTTGAATCAGAAATCTCTTTCTATGCAATTGTTTATGCGATAAAAGATGTTTTAGTTGGGCCCACAAAAACTGAACAATTTTTTTTAGCACACACATGATTCCACTTGGTCTTATTTAATTTTGAACTACAAGTTTGTGTTGTTTTCGTTCCGAGGTAGGGCCCATGTCGTAAGCTAAACGCACACGGATGTCAGAAAACACGAAACGTGAAACAAAGTTGTTTTGCACCTGTTTCGCATTTTTGTTGAATGAGCACTTCAATCGCCTGTCTGGCAAGTGATTTATTCATGTCTTCTCATTGAAACAGTGCATGTTTTGAGAAACCTGTTTCGCATTTGTCAAACATGTTCGTTTCGCGAAACAGTTTTTCGCGAAACAATGTTGACTGTTTCTGCCCAATGCGCACGGACGCGAAACACGAAACAAAAACGTTTTTGTTTTGTGTTTCATGTTTTTTGACATCCATGTGCATTGGGCTTTAGTGAATCATTTGCATATTCTTTAAATTCATCTTTTCAGCTTAGATCAGGGCTTGCATGCTTGGGCAGGGCTTGAGGTAAATTGAAAAGTACAACATTTCACTGCTTCAATATCTGTGAAGACACAGTATATGGCCAACTGTATAACCATGTTATATTGGCTCATAACCATGTTAACTCAACTCCTGTAAAAGTTCATGTCTTTGTGAGTATATATTCCATTTAAACTTTAAATTCAATTTCCATGTAGGTATACTGTGATTTACAGTAATTGAGATGAATCCTGCAATTTCATGGATTTCCCATTTTGTTAGGCTTTCATTGAACCAATTGTTGTTTTTTCCTACATACAGGGCCATTGTCAACCATTTTACTCCTAAAGTTGAGTCCTGTTCAGCAGTCAGCACTCAACCATCTCTCTCAGAGGAACAAGTGAGTTATAGTTCATAGTTTCAAAGAATTATCTGGAGCACAAATTGTATTGCCACATGCTCTAACAACATGGTAAGCAAGGCAATGACAAGCCCCACGTGAACTAGCACAGACCTAGGTCTGGCTTACAGGATTTTTTTCTACCATGGTATTTGAGGGGAAAAAAAACATGTTTCTCGTCTGGATTTCTTGAAAAAAGAAGGCAGGCGGGTCCTGTTGATTACCTATTTTGCTATTTTTAGGTCGTCTGTTGGAGATACCTTATGGCTGCATCCTTTGTGTGTGTGTGTCTGTGTGTGTCAAACTTTTGGTACACACTTTTTGTTTTGTCCATATCTTTTCCAGGCAAGGATCAATTGCAACCAAACTTGGGTCATAGATGCAACATGGCTACCTCCTTTTGTTAATGAGGTCAAAGGTCACATACCAAGGTCAAAGGTCATCTGTGGTCAAGTTGTAAAGTAGCCTGAAAATTGGTCTCATTTGAAAAGTTGAGGTCCAATTCCAACTAAACTTAGATCGTAGGTGCAACATGGGTACATTCACATGTTAATAAGGTTAAAGGTCACATACCAAGGTCAAAGGTCATCTGGAGTCAAGTTCAGATATCACAGGTTTACTTATCTACACGGACGACCTATTCGGCACCCTTGGTGCTATTTTTTCTTGAACCCCAGCAATAGGTCTGGAGATAGAGTAACCCAAGTCAGCACAAAGTAACAATGCAAAATATTTGGCGACCCGCTTACCTTTGTTTGCCTTACTGAAATGAAAGTACCAATTTTAAATTGTAAGTTATAACCACTGACTCCGAAACACATGGCTTTCTAAACATTGTGCTATATCAGCCATTGTGCTTTGAAGTATCAAAATACAGTAGTTCGTGCATATTTCTGTTTGGGGATTTTCCAGACTACCGTGTATTGAGCAAGAGTCTACTCTAAAATTGAACATGTCCAGCTAGTGAACTGTGCATCCTCATAATTATATTATTATCACATTCCTATACAGTAACTGAATTAGGTGCAGCATGTTTTGAATTCAAATTGTATTTTCCCATTTTCAATCAGGTGAGAATCAACCAATAAACAGTACTAAACAAACATAAAGTGTGAGAATGCAAGCATGGACCTTTAGACCCCACAAATGTATAACCTAGCTTCTTAGTATCATTCACATTAGACAGTATACTACACAAATTTATTGTGGGATTTGTTCTCGTTCTTGTTGATATGCTTATAGACTATAATCATGTAAATCATTAGCAGCATGCTAAGTACTTGCCGTTTCTTCATATTGATAATATGCTGTACACTGTAGTAGTGTGAAAAAATGACCAGCAAAACATTCATACGGTTGGAGCCTCTTTACAATGTATATATTTAGTAATACATTTCTGTGTTGACAAACATAATATTTGTTAATTACAGATTCGCATGTGGAAGTCAATTATATAATTGGCAATATATTGGATGTGCATTGTTGGTTGCACTGCAGTGACATTATACATTATATTTGTCATTTTTTATGAACAGCTTATGTCTTGGTACTTAACCTGTGTACATCAACAAAATACTGCAGACAAGGTCCCACTCAGTTTGAGAACATGTTAACTCGGTTGTATGTATAACAAAGTTGGGGACACTGTTCACCAACTGTTTGTAACTAAGCTACAAAATACTGATTGAAAGTACTAACAGTTCAGCAAAATGACTACCGCAGCTCCAAAGATTTATCTTACATTTGCAAATGTGGCTCATTGAAGCAGGCAAGATCATTATTTCAGCACAGCTGTGTTCATGTTCATGATGTGATTCCAGGATTTTTTATTTGAAGTGGGACTTTTTTGTGGATGGATAATTGTGATTTGAATTTTGTTATTGATTTGGGGAGATCAGTGTTCTGTTGTGTTAACTAAGCTGTTCACGATTGGTACGCTTCCTATTACTGCATAACTGGAATCTCACAGTCATGATGTTATCAATGGTGATGCGACAGGCTTTGATTCAACAGTTTGAGGGCTTCCTTATGGGCGTGAACCAGGAAGGCAACTCGGACAACAATCAAATTGTGAGTTAATAATGAGTGATTTGGGGCAGAGTTGTCAAGAAATTACTTCTCTGACAGCCCAGGTCTTGCTCCCATGTCACAAGTACACTCCTAGCCTCCTACTGCACAGCATACCTGTCAACCTGTCTTGTACAAAAATAGGGAGATCTATTCATCATTTTCCGACGCCAAAATTCGGGAGATTGGGCCCAAAAAACAGGAGTGTTGCAGTTAGGCTGTATTACTGTACAGTGTCGGCACACATTTGACAAACAAAACGGGAGACTCCCGGTAAAGTGCGCGAGATTAGCCCACAAACTGGGAGACTCCCGGTAAAGCCGGGAGAGTTGACATGGCTGGCTTAGTGTACTGTACATGCCCTTTGTTTTCTATAGACCTCCATCACTATTATCAGACCATGGATTCTCCCCAAGGTACACCTGGGTAAATTGTAGGACAATCCCATGTAGCATGTCATCTCTTTGTACCCAATTCCCATGCTCCACCAGTATCCAGTGAAGAGACAAAGTTAGTATGGCTGGTGGCAGAGCAGGGCACAATGGTATCTTCACAGGACCCATGGCCCAAGGCAGTACATCAGGGAAAGACCCAACTCAACAATCCATGAATCGCCGGTATTCAGTGGCGAGACAAAGTCAGTATGGCTGGTGCCAGAGCAGGGCACAGTGGGATCCTCACAAGTCCCATGGCCTGAGGCAGTAGAGTGCCTTGCATAAGTCCACAATGCAATGATCATGGAAGGACCCGACTCCCAATCCTTAAACCGCCTGAGCAATATTTCTTGACCACTATGCAACCCTTGGTTACCATCTCATATTAAAATTGTGAAATCTTTGTATTTATTTTGTCTTTCAGACCGGAGGAGAAGAAGAGAATACTAACTATCTGGCTGTTCAAGAAAAGGGTAAGCTTGGGGGCATGTAGTCCAACAGGTTTGTTGTTCAGCAAGCTCACTGAAGTTCTATAAAAGTCATTTTTGTCCAAAATCAAATACCTCTGATGAATCGTTCCCGCTCACAATCTTGAGAAATTCTGATCCCAGGATAGACAAGTCTATAGTCTAATTGATCTACATCAGTTGAGCTGGCCAGTAAGTAAATTTATGACAAATTTGAACTGAGAGAAAAAGGTCTTTGAATGAAAAAGGGGGGGTGGTAGGAAGAATGATGGCAACCCACTCACTCCCTTTTCCCATAGTCGTAACGACCGTCGGGGTGCCAGAGGGGAGGTTGTGCATGAAACCCGCCAATCAGCTCTGTTCTGGGCAGCGTTCAGCAAGATGGGTGTGACGACAGCCGAAATCCTTTGATTTTACACATTAAAGGATATCCGCTGTCCTCCAAGTTTTGTTACATGGCTGAACCAATGACGTTTACGACATTTGACTGACTGTGGCTAGTAGAGGTTATTGTTTGCCAACCAGCTCCTTATCCCAATGTAATGCAAACTTGTTAGTTTTGTGTTCTCTGTTGCAGATAGTATTTGTCTGTAACATTTCATTTCAGAGGCCTGGATGCGGCGTTCAGTCTGTGCCATCAGTGTCCATGCTTCACATCCGTACAGAGCGATGGAGGCAACAAGAGCCGCATACAGCTTGATCTTTGTAACAGGTCCGATGTTGTGGCTTCTCAACACTCTCACTAGTTTGGACATTGACGACATTGCCATTGCGAGATGTGCTTTGGTCTCTTGTGTGCAATTAGGGTACAATGGCTGGTAATTGCTAACTTGTAATGTACACAGGTAAATTTACTTGTGTAGGCCACTGTCTGAAAAGTCTAACCATCTTATTGTTTCATTCTTGACTGTTCAGGACAAGATGATGAGCTGGATTTTAAAGACTTCCATCTGGTGGACCTGTTCAACAGCCAGAGCTTACGTGAAGCTGTCTCCAAAGTCAGGTTGGTGACATGCTTATACATATTATTTGAATGTTTTCAGTGCGTTACAGCTGTAGTCTGAGTGAGTTTCCTGACAACATCAACATGAGGCTACTAAGGTGTATTGGCCTAGTCATAGTGTATGCAACTCTCCATAGGAAATTGCTAGGTTCAAGTGTCAGCTTGGTTGTTACGCCATGTCCTTGAGCAAGGCACCATACTGTATCTGTCCATTCTGCTGTATAAAAGGGTACTGGCTTCTGCAAGGGATAGACTGATGTCTCATCCTGGAGGAGTCCTATACTGTTGTCTGTGTTACAGTATGTCGCAGTAAATAGATTTACAATAGACAAGAATAGAATATATAAATAGAATAGAACAAATATCAATAACCTAATCTGTCTCAGGAAAAGAATACCTCCATGGAAATATAACCAATTAGCCTCAACAAAAACACAGCTTTCAACAACAGTCGTGGTGCCCTGGTGGTAGTGTATTCAACTCTGGATGGAAAGGCCATTGGTGGGAGCACCACCACTGGTTGTTGTATTGCATCCTTCAGCAAGACACTTTGACTACTTTCAGTCTTACTGGCTCTGGTTATATGTTATCTAACAGTCGACATGTCCCGAAGGAGTCAATTTTATGACACAGAAATATGTATTGTCACGCAGCGGCGTAGCCAGGATTTGGCTGATGGGGGGGGGAGGGGGGGGGAGCATGCAGTATGTTTTGTGATCGGCGGCATGGGAGAGGGGTCTGAGGAAAGGGGGTGTTCACCTCCCATCTGGTTTTTTTTGGAATAATCAATTGTCCTTACATGCAATCTGCTGCTAAGTGTTGTGAATTCACAGCGCTTAACAATACTTACCGACATGTGACTTCTTATTTGCATATTCGACCCGATTGCTATTATAAACG
>JAODUJ010022521.1:0-12556 GCA_027564615.1 Psolus chitonoides | reverse complement strand
CTAATTAATTACAATATATTGTGCTGGAAATCTGATCAATCCAAGAACTCATGACTTTAGAGGTGCTCACCAAGTTTGTGATCAAATCTCGTACGGTTCCCTAGTTATGCTATTCACAAGCAAAGTCCACACACGAACACCGGACGGACGGACGACAGACGGACGGACGGACGGACGGACACACGACATAGTGATCGCTAAGTCTTCTTGAACAAAGTTCAGGCGAGACGAAAAGGGCATTCGCTCTCTTCCGAGCAACTACACTACTACAGGCCAGTCAGCCTCACAAGTGTTGTTTGCAAAGTAATGGAATCGATCATCAGACTATTAATGAATATTTTGACGACAATAATGTGATTCGGGATTCCCAGCATGGCTTAATTAGACAACATCGTTCATGTTTGGCTAATCTTTTGGAATACCTGGAGGATGTTACACTAGTGCTATTGACAAAGGTAGGTCGGTTGATGTTATTCAGCTTTTGATAAAAGTGCCTCATAATCGTCTCTTATTATTAAAGTTGAAGTTTTGGAATTGATGGGAACCCCTTAATTAAGGTGAATTCAAGAATGGCTGCACGGTAGGGGGCAGCGGGTTGTTATTAATGGTTGTTCATCTATCTGGAAGAATGTTACAAGTGGTGTTCACAGGGATCGGTTCTTGGGCACTTACTTTTTCTGGTATATATATAGGCTAAATGACCTCGATAATTTTATTACCTCGAACAGTTAAGAAATTTGCTGATGACACCACGTTGTATTGGAAAGTAACATCGGAGGAAGATGCTACAGGTGTTCAAAATTACCTCGACATGATTTTTAAATGGTCTTCGGACTGGCGAATGTTGTTTAATGCAGAGTAGTGCAAGGTGATGCATGTTGGCTATAGAAATGACGAAGCTTCGTACAGCACAAATGGTCGAAACCTTCAGGAGGTAAATGTTGAGAGAGATCTTGCAGTCTATTTAGATTCTTCTTTGAAACTTTCAAGCAATGTGCTGAAGCTGCTAGGAAGGGGAATTGAATTCTTGGTTTAACTAAACGTCATTTTCTTGATAGGGATATCGTTGTTAATCTCTGTAAGCAATTGGTAAGAATCCTTACTTTTCAAAAGCTAAACAGTTGTTGGAAAATGTCAAGAGAAGAGCTGCAAAATTGGTTGGTTATTTGAGACTTACGTTATGAAGAGAGTCTGAGAATTCTTGATCTCGTCACATGAATTATGACGCATTCGTGGAGATTTGCTCCACGTCTTCAAAATAGTTCATGGTTTCGATGGTTTATCTTTTGATAGTTTCTTTGAATTATCTAACGTTACAACAACGCGTGGTCATCGTTTCAAAGTAAACGTTGTAGACTAGATGTCAGAAAATATATATTTTTCACAAATAGCCTTCCAGAAAGTGTGGTGATGTCAACAAGTGTTAATTCTTTCAAGAATTCTCTTGACAATTTTTTTCTTCTCCAGTTCCTTGTAGGTTGTCTGTTATTTATTATACAGGGTTGTTCTGGCTGCAGGGTCGTCTATGAGGACAGGACTTCTGTCATTGCTGACCCTTGTTTCACTAAACTAAACTTCCAGCAAACCCCGTTTTCCGGCCTGAAATACCCCAAAATGCATAATATTTGCTCGAGTCCAGCTTAGCGAACGAACCCCCCTTGGGAAATTTTGATTAGGCCCGTGTGACCTGTGTTTACCACAAATGACATTTGATCGACGCCAAAACAAATAGGGTTCTGGTACTCAATATGAGGAAACTATTAGATCGCATAGGTCGGTCAATAACAAAGTTTACAAGATTTCTCTGGAGAGTCCCCATATGATCTTCGATTTAATTATCTTCGAATTAATAGGTAACATGAAATAACATGTTTAGAATATGTGAAGTGTTTGACCTCTGGTGACCTCAATCATCTGGAAACAGAACCCATAAGTTACTCCATAGGCTATAGGAAACATCCGTGCCTAGTATGAGCGATGTGGAAATTGTATAGAACATTGTCAAGAACATGCGCACATCATGCACACGCCATCATGACTGCATAGATTCGTTCAATGGATTTCAGGTTTGTCGATCATTTTATTGTCAGAATTAGTCATTCTTTGGGAGGAATATACCACATAACGTGAGTAGTCCAGCGGAGGTGGCTGACCTCAGTTACTCCTTTATCTCCCATCCGATGTTTCCGACAAACGTCGTTCTGTCCAAACGATCGAACAACACACTTTACCCGACAGCTCGTTGGTCTGGCAATTGGCTCAGTCCATGAATGATATTTTTGACGACCAAAAAATATCCAATGGGCCCGACACAACATTGGTCTGATAGTCCAGCAATATATCATGATGAACAATGCAATCAGGAGAGAGGGGTTAGAGAACAAATGAACCTTTTTCATTTCCGCACAGAAAAATCTGAACATGAACAACAGGGCTGACCGAGGAGCCACTTTCGTTGTTATAAAGGCCCTGGCTTGGGTTAATATGAAAGTCCATTTCATTCAATCCAAATCTCCCAACAAGTTTAGTACGCTGCTGGGCATATCAGGGCAGGAAGGCAATAATTTCCCGGAATCAAAGTAAAGCTGCGAGACCATCAACAACTGCACAACTTCTGTCGAGCCAGGGATATGGATCCAGGTAGTGTCTCATCCGCCGGCGCAATGGGTCGAGTGGTCAGCAATCCAGGCACGGGACTGGGCCGGTGAACTACAGTACGACTGGGGCATGGGGCGCTTAAGGGCCCCAGACAAATATTGGCATTTTGACGCTATTTCTGGAGACTATTGTACAACCAAAGGCAGCCATGTTTTTCTATTCCGTTTTCCACATATATTATGAAGTGGGTCGTACGTCCAAACAAGGAGGGACGTCCGCTACCGAAGCACCGCCAGCGACTCTGCGTCTACCACGTTATGGGCGGTGCCTTAGGCGCCACACTCCATGTGGACCAATATGCCAATCTCGCCCTGGGCCAGATCAAGTATTGAATCCTCCAGTGACACACATTTCAACGGGTCACAACTGTCCTAACCACTAGGCCACGCGATACATCCCAGCGTCTCATAACCCCATAGACCACGCCTGGGTCGCGTGCAACCCTACCTCTTCCCCTGGCCACGACACGCTCGAAACTGCGAGAGCGAAAGGATATATCTAGCAGGGGGGTGCAGGGGCGCTGAGGCACTAGAGGCCGTCTTAAGATCCTCCTCGGCCATTGTTGCGCAAATCCCCTCTGCCCAAATGAAAGCTGTGGGTTATAGAGTTAAGCAATGACTTGGTGCCCAGTGAACTGATTTTGAGGATACTGCGCACCAAAGTCCAGCTCAAAGGTACATACAGGGTTCGTGCGGTTAACCGCGGTTCGGTTATAAAAACTGTCGAGTTCACTAATCGTTTTGGTATATTTAGAAAATATTTTCGATATGATTACATCTGCTAGTGTATATTTTCCCTATAAACATGTCGTAGAAGAGAAATAAGGAACTCGATTCTATTTTGACCGCACAAAAATAGTTCTTCGTAGAAGTCTAGTTACAGTTGCTAGCTTCGTGACTGCCCACTATGGTGTAAACCAGTCACAGTACCACAGACAGTACCAGTACCGTTGTCGTAATACAACAGCAGTTTCTGACAATTATACTGAAAGGTGTTGGAATCTCAATTCCAATTTTCATTGTATTCTAAGTTATATTTTGGTTTAACCTTCTGAAAAAAAACGAAATCGTAGTTATTGGAAAAGTCTGGCAATGTGATTATGACAAATTGTTCTTTAAACATGATTTTGTAAAACTGAAACAAACCTGTATGTACCTTTAGGGGCTTAAATGTGCTGTTTATAACAGAAAAGATCGGACTTAACAATCGAAAAATTGTGCTAGGCCTCGTCCAGTCTCTTGATTATATTTGTAATAGCGATAAGTTTCGTGTAGCAGACGGCATCGTTTCCCGCGGTCAACCAAACACAACAGCTACATTCATATACATGGCAGGAGATCTTTTGTTGCATGTTGGCTTAGTGCCCAGTAAAAAAATCCTTAAAAGAGGCCCTGATACATCATATGCACTTCGCCGTTGAAACCGATTGAGAGGGTCGTTCTCGTTTATCACCTAAACATGTTGTCAAAAGGCATTGTTCAGGGCACACCTTAGTACTTTTTTTAAGGACTTTTTTTAAGGGGGAGGGGCACACCCAGAACTTTTTTAAGGGGAGGGGCACACCCAGAACTTTTTTAAGAGGGAGGGGGTCTCAACCCTCTCAACTCATTGCAAGTTGAGAATAGTACTATGTATACCTCTTTTACCGTCAAGAAGTATATCCAGTTGTAGCCCAGCTCTACATGCCTATTTTGGTGGCCCGAATCGGTGTTAAAAACTGGTTCATCTGTTGAATTATTTTGAGTGAATAGACTGGGGCGGATCCAGGGAGGGGCCCTGGCCAACTCTTCCAAAAATTTGTGTCCAATTTTTGTCTGCAGAATGATCATGAAAGATAATTTAAACCCCCAACTCATTTGTTGCTCTGCTCCAGCATATCTAGTCCTGTTTGTCCATCGCTACTCTCAGTACACTGACATTGAAGCAAGTACCGATATTATATGTCTATCTATCAATATTTGTCTTTCGGCCCCCTGTATCGCCACTGATAGTTGACGATATCACGATATTCATCAAGAATATGAGGCTTTGGTCAAGTTTGAAAGCAGAAGTCCTTCTCCTGGATTTTATTTCTCGCAAAGTTCAACCAGAAAGCCACAGGCTTTGTGATTCCTTGGCATTAATGTTTTTCTTCATAGATATCTACCCATTGTGGTGCTGCTGAGAGTGGATTGCAGTTATTCAGTGTCAGACCTCTGAAGACCTCAAATAACATTTGATCTCTTTTAATATTAATATAGAGATCTAAATAATATTGAAACTACAGGTGCCAAGTATGAGGTCAATCCACTCTAGAACAGCTGAGATGTGGATACAAGGTTTTCAGTGACAAACCCACGTTGACCTCATATGACCTTTGACCTCAATCAAATTGAATAGAGATCATCTACTCAGTTTGGAGAACACACAAACTAAGATTAATCCACTGTAGGACAGCTGAGATAATGTGGTTACAAGGTTTTCAGTGTCTGACCCCTGTTGACCTCTATCAAAATCAGTAGGGATCTACTCAGTTTGGATAATACACATACCAAGTATGAGATCAGTCTACTATAGAACAGCTGAGATAATGTGGTTACAAGGTTTTCAGTGTTTGACCCCTGTTGACCTCATACGACCTCCATCAAAATCAACAGGTATCATCTACTCAATGTTGACAATACACGTACCAATTACCAAGCATGAGATGAACCCACTGTAGGATGGCTGAGATAAAGTGGTTACAAGGTTTTCAGTGTTTAACCCCTGTTGACCTCATATGAACGTTCACCTCCACCACAATCAATAGGGATCATCTACTCAATATTGACAGTACACATACCAAGTATGAGATCAATCCACTGTAGGACGGCTAAAATAATATATGGTTACAAGGTTTTCAGTGTTTGACCCATGTTGACCTCATATGACATCCACCAAAATCAATAGGGATCATCTCTGAATATTAGCAACACACATGCCAAGTATGAGATCAAACCGTATTGAGAAAACGTGGTTACAAGCAAAGTGTCACAGACACACACACACACGCAGTCGTGGTCGCATAGATTCCTCCAGTTGATGTCAAGGAATCAAAAAGTTATTTCAGCTGGGCGCACCAAAATTAAGTTTCCTCAATATCTGTACATCCCTGCTGAAAATTCCAGAACTGGACCCAACTGGACTTGAAACTGGTCCAGTTGTGAAATTCATGTTACCTCCAACGGAAAGTTTGTAGCACAAGACGGCCATGATTTTCAAACTAGGCGGTCCTTGTGTTTCACAGTGGACCTTCCATTCAAAGCAGCCAGAATCTATGATCTAGGCAATGGCTACATGCAGCTGACATGTCAAGAATGCATGTTTTTCATCAACCAAAGAGAAAATAAAAGAAAACATATTGCACCTCTTGTTCAATGTAGATTTTCCAGTATCTTCCGGAGTTGGAGAAGGTCGACACCAGGAGTTCGTAGAGGTTCCTCGCTTTCTCGACGCCCTGATTCTGTGCGGGGACAAATACGCCAAAAACAATAGAACACACGATGCCAGTGATTGGCCCAGGGCCTCTAGCAACACGGTTTCATTTATTGACACATCTTTAATACAAATACATTTTAATATTAATGTATGCAAATAAAAGAATGAATATTCATAGCAAAACTGGATATGAAAAGTTAGAGACACGAGGATATCAGAACAATAACTTCCATAGAGAGCTGTCTTTTTCATCCCAGTAACAATATGTGCTTCAACACTTTATTGATCTTCAAACCGTTAAAGGAGCTCGTTGAGTAGGCATTTCGGTCAGGGAGATCAAATTGCACTATAGTTATTTGCTATTGATGAGATCATTCAAAAACATCTGACAATCTCAATAAATGCAAAAATATTTGGGCAAAGGATTTATGTTAATTATGCCTATGTTAATCAGCACTGTTCTCCACACACCCACCTAATCCACGAACAATTGTTTTGTTCACTTTCTAGTCTCGAGAAGTAATATCCAACATGATTAGTTAGGTTAGGGAGACTATAGAAACTAGGTTACAGTAGTTTCAAGTCTCGAGAAGTAATATCCAGCAGTATCCAATCTGTGGATTGGGTGCTTCACCGAATGATATTATCTTCCAAAATAAGGAGCAGACGTCTGAGTACAGTACTTTGAATTCTCTATTACATTTTTCTAATGCATTATTTTGATTAGATACTTACTAATCGGAGTAAGTATCATTATATCTTATCAGCCAAAAAAGTACACTTTTGGTTCTGAATCAAAGCTAGTGTTCTAGTGAATGAATATTTATTCAGGTCAAGATCCTTAACAAGGCCATGCTATGATGCTCCACAAAATCATAAGACTGGCATTAAATAATTTATATTTATACCACATTCATGTTTGCCAAGAGGCATTATGTTACTGTCATGGGTACTACAACAAAGACAGTTTTATAATGGCTCCAGTCTTAACAGACTATAAAGTACCTTGGTGTGCCCAGGCGAATTGTCTTAAGGAGGGCAAGCTGTTGCCCACACAGCAAGCCATCTCTCTATTCCCATCATCTGACCACCAGTATCCAACAGAGAAACAAACCAATATGGTGGTGGTGGATCAGTTTGCAGTGGGATCCTCACGAGTCACATGACCAGATGGAGCTAACAGGAGCTAACAGCCCACATCGACCTTCAGACAGCAACACAGGTCACCCAGCCAAGCAACTGAATGCTGTGGTACCCATTTGAACCCCTGGGTAGAGAGGCAATCGAGGCAAAGTTTCTTGCCTTAAGACATTGCCTGAAGACGCGTGAAAAGCTGGTTCCGACCTTCCAGTCATCGGATCCGCAATCATATGATCCAACCAATCAGCTAACACTGCCCACGTCTTCTTTGGGTTTCTATACACAGTCAGTAGACAATAAGATACAAACGTTCAAGCTGCATCTGTGATATCCGACAGCCACCTCACCACCCCCTCCCCACCATTCAGTCCACCTTTAAAACTGAAAGTGGTTCACATCTGTGCTAGCATTGTGTAAACTATTCCCCCTCCAACTAACATTATATAGTCTGTAAATGAACAACAGAGTACCACACAGATCCCACAATGAACCAAAGCAGTTGTGAACATTTTTCTTGTTAGCAATGTTTCAGACCTTCAAAATGATGACTTTATTAATTTACCAGGGTTTACCATTATGTTGTATGTCTGCACGACCAAGCATTTTCCACTGTATTGCCAGCCTCGTACCCAAAATCAAATTTGACACCTGTTGACCTCGAATGAAATTGGACCTTTTTCAAAATCAACAGCGATCATCTACTCATCATGGCAATGTATCCATTGAGTACACAATGAATCTTGACACCATGACACTCTTGAATTAGGCCCATTGCAATGTTTTTAGTTTTTTGCCTGTTGACCTCAATTGTTTTTTGTTTACACCTTTCAAAATCAACAGCATGCCATGACAAACTCAATATCAGCAATCTATGTACAAAGTAAGAGGGCAATCACACCCTGATGAACCTCAAATGAACCATGTCCTCTTTCAAAGATGGGAAGTATTTACTAACCATAGCTGATCCGAGTAGAGCAACAAGTGCATGTATGACATGGTTACAGTGTATGATCTTGGTTGTCCTCAAATGACCTTCAACCCCTTCAAAATCAACCAGGAGACAGGTGTTTGAGGTTCATCCAACTTGACACTGTTTGAGTTAGCCTCATCATTACAGGGTTTCAGTTTTTGTTTACCTCGAATGAGCCCAAACTTCTTTCAAAACCAATAGGGATCACCTAACCATAACGAATAACCCATGCCCGCAGTATAACATTAATCCACTGTGGCACTGCCGAGATTGCGTAGTCACAAGGCTGTCAGTGTATGACCCATGTTGACCTCAAAATGGCCTTGGGTTAGGTTGGTTTCTTTGGAGAAAGTTTTCCTCGGGAGCCTATGGTTTAATTAAGAGTAAGAAACTCTCCAAGGATGGGATGTCAGTCCATTGCTGCATGACTCCACACTGGAAGCTAGAACCCATTTTCAGCTGGGTTGACTGGAGCAGACGGAGTATAGGGTCCTGTTTCGAGGACACAACGTGGAGCCCAAGGTAGGGAGTCCCAATCACTACTGCTAGGTGATAAACCCCCTTCAAATGGCATTGGACATCTCAAAATTAATGCGGATCATCTGCATATCAGCACAGCAACCTCTATGAACCAAGTACCAAGAGATTAATATAATTCCACACAGTTGAATCAGCCTCATTACTATTATTTTATTGGTTGGCCCCTGTTGACCACAAATGACCAATGACTTCTACTCACAAAGGGCAACTCACAAGTAATACATCTATCCAGTATCTCCGTTGGCGCCCTCCAAGGTACCATCAACATGGTTGTGGGCATTGCATAACGAACAGACAAACACACACGCACATAAATGCAGTCATGATTACATGGATGATACTCCTTACAAGTTGGGCACATTGTTCTGAGAGTAACCAGGCAGGCCTAAATAGCACAATTCCATCCTGTTCCCTGAGGTGAACTTCAACTTCATATTCAGATGGATGTGAGTGAACTAGCAGCCTTTTTCCTATTTGCCTGAGAGGTGGTGGTAGCAACCTTTGTCACCAATACAGGACAGCTGTGTCGAACGGATCCAGTGACCCCAATATCCAAATCCAATAAGTTGTGAAATACAAGAGTTAGCCGGAATGGTGTCAACAACTTTGTGGAACAAACACACCGAGCTTCAACCACGGAATCGCAATATTCCTAGAATGCTGTCAAGCAGCATGCACCTGTAGCCTACATGTACAAAGTCAAAGGATGCTTTTTGCTGTCTTGGGCAAATTACATTTTACAGACATCTAGTTGAAATTTCAAAATGTAATTTGCCCAAGACAGCAAAAAGCATCCTTTGACTTTGTACATGTAGGCTACAGTCCTGTATTCAATCAAACAACCAATTTTTCAAAGATTGCATAGTTTGTTTGTCCTCACTAGCTCATCATTTCTGTTACTTTATTTACTGTGGAGAAAGTATGCATCCTGATGAGCTATCCTATGGGTTCTATGCTTTGCACTTAATCCAAGTTAGCACTTCAAAGTAATTATGTTTACAAGTGTTACCCTGTTGACCCTAGATGACCTTTGATCTGAACCTTAATCGCCCTTCCTTACAAAAAAATCTTGTGCAACCTGTATCAGAAACCGCACATGAACACAGGTGGCAATGAATAGAAAACCTGTGTGTCAAACCTGAGTATTTGGAACCAATTTGACATAGGTTTCCATGTTTTTGACACACTTTTTCACACATTGCCACAGGTTTTCCACACCTTGACACAGATTTTCTCAAACCTATGTCATGGCATGTGAAAATGCAGGGAAAACCGTGTCACCTAATTGACATGTGTGACAATGTGTGAAAAATGTGTGGCAAACATGTGATAAACCGGAGGCAATTATTTTCCTGACAATTACTTAATGCATGACCTTCACAACCTGTGTCATAGACCACATATTTTCACAAGTTAGATTTCATGGCACATGTTTAACACAGGAACCTGTGTCAACCGGTGTTGTGTGACCATTTCCCATACCTGTGGTAATGAGTGACAATTTCAAATGACACACATTGTCATGCAAAAACATGCATTTACCTGTGTCAAAACATGGTAAAACCTGTGTTTTTTAACCTTTTGAAACATGTTTTTTGTAAGGGGACTAACAATCCTTCTACACAATGAGATGACCTTTGACCTCCACTAAAATCACAGTGGACATATGTAAATATAGATGACCTTTGAACTCTGTCACAATCACTAAAGGCCATAATGCAAAACTACTTGATCTTTGATCTCCCGACAGCAGGACCCTTAATAAATTTGCAAAGCAATACACATGAGGTTGAAGCCCAAATCTGTGTTGAAAAAGCAGATTTTCAAAGATATAAAAACTATTTTCTAATACCCTGAATCTCAACCCTCAGTTAGAGTAACAAATGTGGTGAAGGCCGGCAAGAGTCAAGAAAACAGAAGCTGCACTGGCAACACTGATATCAATGACGACGTTTGGGTAACATTGACTGGAGCAAGTTTACGAGGTTTTCGATACTATAGTGTAACACAACACATTGGATGCATGCATCTATCGTTACATGTTAAATTTCAATTTACCGGTAGTAGCGGCTTCTTGACTCTCGTCGCCCTTTAAGTGTAGTAAAGGCAAGCACGAATCAAGTGGAGCGACAAATGCCTACAGTATTAGGGGATGCCAGGCAAAGGACAAGGTGAGGTATTACCGTATTCATTCTAATAGAAGCGCACTGCGCGAAGACAAACACAAAACCATGCGCGTTTATTAGGGCTATTGTTTCGCAAAACAGGTACAAGTATGCTATAGGTCACATGCTACTTACCGAACTGGTGTTTTAATAGTATTTTTTGTTTTTCCACTATCCACGAAAATAACCATTATGAAACGGCCACAGATCAAATAACAAACTAAATCCTACATACACTCTTGAACATGAAAAATATATCCATGGCGATGACTCCGATATCTCAAAATTAAAGTTGAAAAGATCGTTGCCGTGGGCCCCGTACGCATCGTCTCACTACCGATCGGAGCCAGAATTCAGTTGCCAATTCTTCACTAGTGTAGCTAGTAACATGGGGGGTGGGGGGGGGGGCATTTGTCCACTGAATTTTGTTGGTATATTTGTGCATTGTTTTTGTAGGCAAAATTGTATGGTGGTCCGTATACATATGGCCTGATCTGCCCGCACCCCCTTCCCTACTATCGCTAAAGTTTGTGATGCAGATTTCAACTTCAAAATTTGTAGGCTATTCATAGGGCCACAAATTTTTCGTGGCTGCAGAATTTCGCGGTAAATAATGAGTCTTGCATTTTCGCACGGAAATTCACAGCTTTAGTGATATCTAAAATTTTAAACTGTGCCATTATTAGGGTATAAATATTCAGGAAGTTGACGAAAATTCATGTGTGCTACTATTAGGGCATGAGCTTTCATTAGATTGAATACGGTAGTTCAATAATCTGTGAACATTGGGTGATACTGCATTGCTAAATAACAGGATCTTCTTAATTGGAGGCTTTACCAATTGATGAAAAATGGCTATGATACTTGTGAATGATTTTTTAAGGTGACAGCATGATTGCTATTGTACATTGTTATTGTAGTGTATACAATGAATCAGAATTCATTCAATACATGAAAAGTGTGTCAAATCAATTAATTGATTAACTTTAACCAAATTGAGATTAAAATGAATCAAGTTTATATACAGTACATTGTGTTATTGTGTATATATAGCCGACAGTTTGTTGACATAAAAATAGGCACTGTGGAAATTAATATGACAAAACTGGGAATAGTTCCAATATTCATTGGTTTGTATCCACTTACGAATGCATTTTAGCAAGTTATTCTCCTTATCAGTTAAAAAACCGGTAAAAACCTTCATACCAAGTCACCATGATTATCATATTCCCCAATAGCGTATCCAGGGCGAAGGGGGCATGCGTCCCCCCGGGTAGCTCCCATTGACTTTAACTTTTTCACACAGTAAATGTTTCGAGATTTTCTAAGAGTGGCCTAGCTGGGATCACTTCACGCCCCCGGGCGCCCCCCGGGTAAAAAAATCCTGCGTATGCGCCTGTTCATACTGGAATCTCTACCAATGGAAAATTACCATGATACATGTTAACAATTTTCCCCCCTAGTTATGGAAGTTTATAAGCTGTGTACTTTAGCCTATTGTGCTATCGAGTCTGGCATAAACCTTCAACCCAGAGGTGGTCAGCTCATCCTCCCGAAATGGCCAGACTTGACGTCTTTTACGTGTTATTGAGACTGATAATTGTAGGCTACAAATTTGACAAATAAC
>JAODUJ010022410.1:0-12558 GCA_027564615.1 Psolus chitonoides | reverse complement strand
TTTCTCAAGAGGAAAAAGAAACACGTCTGTGGGGTGATCTACTGTAGAGCGTGTCAGAAAGATCAACCGTTGGGACACATGTGTTACATGCAACCCATAACAGATGATAAGGAAAAGGAGTCGCCGCGGGTCAAAAGAACCAAATTTGTTCGAAAAATGCCCGAAACAATTGCCTTATACTGTGTAAAGCCCGGTGCATCCAAATCTCGAATATGCTAATGTAATATGAAACCGATATGAAACACATTACGTCAATAGAACTTCGTACAAGGAGAGCGTCAAAGCAAATTCCTGGAATGGAAGACAAAAGCTACGAAGACCGATTACGAACATTGAAGTTACCAACTTTAGCATATCGGCGTATAAGAGAGGATATGATCAAAGTCTATACATTTAATTAACATCAGGAATGTATGATACATCGTTACCGCCGCTACTCCATGTCTGCAGCAACGGCAGAACTAGTAGAGGTCGCAGCAAAAAACTGTCTCAAAACAGAGTATACAAAAACACACGTCAACATTTCTTTACAAATAGAGTGAAAAGCAGTGGAACAGTCTACCAGAAAATGTAATACATTCTAAAATCCTACAAATATTCGAGAGGAGGATAGACAATTGTTGGAAAGATCAAGACATTTTATATTACTTTAAAGACAACTTGATACCTAGAAATGATGCGTATAGTTGATGAAGACGAGGATCTGAGTATTGTGGCTGACAGCCAGAGCTCAGAAGAGGATCTATGTATATGTAGGTATATGTAAGTATCTGTGAGTATATGGCAGCTGACCGTGCTTACGTTTGCGAACGATAACCGAACCACGGAATTCTATAACAACAAAAGGTGACACTAGCGCAACAGCGCCGCACTGCCCCAAAAAGTTCAGGCGTCTGTCTGGCTGGGCATATGGACGTAAGTAGTAAGGTAGGGCACAGTGGATCAATGGGCACAACGAATCACATCAAATAACTCAAAATTCTTCTTAAAAAATGAAACACTGCCAGTCCATCTTTTTAATCCTTACCATGGTAGCCTACCTGAATCATATAACACAAAATCTGAACATTTGTAGCTTATCAAGCCAGGGCTGTACCCACATTAAAGCCAGGGGAGGCATTTGCAGCAGAAAAAGGCAGAAGGGTGAATCTACTCACCAAGGGCAATCCATGTGCCAAGTATGACATCGGTTCACCATGCCACTGCTGAGATAGTGTGTTACGAGCAATTTCCAGCGAAATGACATTTGTGCCCGCCCCCAATAAATATTATTGACATGCACTAACTTACTAACCTACACATGTACCCCATCTCCTACCAGTGTCATCAAAACAAGTTTAAGCAAAATCGGACATACGGTTGCCGATATATTCACATTTAAAAAAATGCTTCTAAGCCCCGCCCACTCATGAATATTATCGATATTGGCCCAACAATCAACAAGGATAATTTACTCAGCATGGGCAATCCGTGTGCCAGGTATGACATCAATTCAAAATGCCACTGCTGATATAGAGGCGTTACGTCGAGCAATTTTCAGCGAAATGGCACTTGCCCCGCCCCCTCAGGAATAGTAATGAGATGCACTAAAGCACTAACTTATAATACATGTAATCCACCTCCTACCAATGTCATCAAAAAGTGGCTTCTAAGGCCCGCCTACTCATGAATATTAATCAGATTGGCACCAAAATCAATAGGGATCATCTACTCAATATGAGCAATATATGTACCAAGTATGACATCAAAACACTGGGCCACTGCTGAGATAGAGGTGTTAAAATCATTTTCAGCGAAATTACATTTGGCCCCGCCTCCATGAATATTAATGAGATGAAAAAAGGTTCCATCCTACGCATATACCCCAAATCCTACCAATGCCACCAAAACAAGTTTGAACGAAGTCGGACATACGGTTGCCGAGAGATTCATATTTGGAGATATTGTTCTAAGTCCCACCCACTCATGAATATTAATGAGATTGGCACCAAAATCCACTAGATGCGTACGTTTCAGCAGAGTTAGAGTTAGGGATCACTAAGCTTAATAACATGTTCTGAATATTCAAGAGGGTTAGGGATTGGGGATTAGGGATTAGGGTTAGGAATGCATTGTAATGAATGAATGCAAGCTACTAAGCTATAAAATATGTGTCCAAAATCAAGCCGGTAAGCTTCAAGGAAATGCATTTTCGAGGGGTGAATTGGCTGCCAAAATCAATAGGATCATCTACTCACCGTGGGTACTCTAAGTGCCAAGTATGACATCAATCCACTGTACCACTGCTGAGATCAAGTGGTTACGAGTACATTTCAGCGAAATTACATTTAGCCCCGCCCCTCATGAACATTAATTATATACAATACGGTACTAACCCACACATGTACCACACCTCCTACCAATGCCACCAAAACAAGTTTGAACAAAATCGGACATACGGTCAGCCAATTGGGATAACTTTCTATTGTTCGAAGCATCCTATTTTCTACATAATTTCATGCTATCTAACCAAGCATAAAACATTGTCCCAACTGGGTGATGCGGTTGCCGAGATATTCACATTTGAAAAAATGCTTCCAAGCTCCGCTTACTCATGAATATTAATGAGATTGCCATAAAAATCAATAGGGATAATCTACTCCCATGAGTAATACATGTGCCAAGTACGACATCAATCCACCATGGCACTGCTGGGATAAAGTGGTTACAAGCTTTGTGTAACACACAGACAGACACACAGGGTTACACGACTGGATTTCCAGCTGAAGGGATCTTGGCGCCCCTTCCCCCTTAACCATCCCCTTTAGCCTTTTTTTTATATGGTAGGCAAATCTCCAAGATGCTGATATGGTGGAACCACCACCGACCCAATGAATGCTTTCATTGGCACTCTGTGCCTGATGAGTATTTTGTGTCAGTTTAAGCTCACGTTCAGGGCTGGATATCTCACCTGGAATTGTCTGATTACCACAGACCATTCTCCTGAGCAGAGGATACATGTGGAGTCGGTGCACTGCATGCCTGCCGTCTAATAGTACAGAGCCCCGGACCTCAGGGGAGCGCCCGAGGAGGCTGCCTTTTTATCAGATGTATAATCCCGAGTCCCCTTCTTTGCCAGTTCGCAACTGGATGTCACTCTTGGATCGGGGCTTCGGGAGGCCTATATTCGAGGTCCCTGTTCAGTCCTTGAACCCTTTGGTCTCAGACTTTTCCGAGGTTTGGTCCCTTGCTCTGTCGGTGTCCTCTCTTCTCAAATCATTATAGTCAATTATTCTAATAACAGCTCACCCACTGCAGCTATTGATGTGACATCTCTCTTTCAGTAATATACGTGGACTCCACTGTAACCTTAACCACGTGCACCACATTCTTCAACCTTAAAAGCCCAACTTACTCTTTCTCACTTAGAGCCAAATCTCTCTCACCCTTGACTCTACCCATCTACAGTGCCCAGACTACTTACTTTCGCTTCCGATTCAAAGCTGGGGTGTGCGCTTTCGTTCACTCCAGCATTCCTGCCACCAGACTCACCGAGTCTAACATTTGCTGCGCAGGCTGCCAACTTCTGTGGCTTAAGGTCTCACTTCCTCGCCACTCCAAAGCGTATTGTCGCATCTACCGTTCCCCAACTGTAACAACTACGATGCTCTCTTTACGTATCTTACGACTACTTTTGAAACGCTAATTCAGTGTTTTCCTAACTGTGAAATTGTTGTACTTGGCGATTTCAATGCATAATGCCGAGTGGCTGGCTAACTTACTCTAAGTGCTCTAACAGAGCTGGTATGGAAGCTGAATCCTTCGCCATGGATTTATTTCTTATTTCTAAGCCCATTATCTGTAACCCAGCTGCTGTGACTGGGTGACCAAAATGAACGCCCACCGGCAGGACAGGACGTCAGTTTGTTGGCCATTCGAATCACAATCTCATAACTCTGACCCATCTGTCTAATCCTTTCCAGTTTGTTGGCTCTTCGGACCACAATCTCATTACTCTGACCCATCCGTCTAATTTTTTCGATTATGCTCCACAACAGAAGCGGAAACTGTGGACTTACTCTAAAGCTGATTGGTTTGGTCTTCGAGGTTTTTATCCATACTTTCCTTGGGTTGAGATTGCATTCTTTGCTGCCCATCTGCCTCCGCTCTGGCTATTTCTGATATCATTTTGTTGGATATGAACTCTTTCATTCGTTTCTCTGTGACATCGGGGATTTTATCTTCCCTTCGTGGTTTACCCATCAATGCGCGACAGCTATTCAAGAGAAACCTCGTTTTTCGAAGCCTGGATGTCATCTCCTTCGATCGGCTGTCACCCGACAAGGCTATGTCAATGCCCGTAACAGTTGTTCCGCTGTGAGCGATGAAGTCAAGAATTCCTTTATTTTACGTATGGCCAATAAACTGACGTCCTGTCCTGCTGGTGGGCGTTCATTTTGGTCACTGGCCATGATCCGTGGATTCTGATGGTGTGCTGGCCAGTGATGCTATTACTAAAGCCAATATTTTTGCCCAGGTTATTTTCTTTTAATTCCACTATTAATGACAATCCTCGTTCTCCCCATCTTCATCAAGTCTCTCTGAAACCATCACAGACATTCCTTTCACTACATGTGCGGAGGCGTCCAACCCTGCTCAGACTGGACATCAAGAAAGCTTACAGGCCCCGATGGTATTCCACCAATCGTCCTTAAGAACTGTGCTCTGGAGCTCGCGCCTATTCTCAGTAAGCTTTACCGTCTCTCCTATTCATTGGGCTGACACCCTACTGCTTGGAAGCATGCACATGTTTGTCCTGTGCCTACGAAGAGTGACAAATCCAACCCTTCTAATTACAGGCCGATTGCCATCATTTCTGTACTTTACAAGGCTATGGAAACCATAATCAACAAGTATGTTTTGACTTTTCTGGAGTCGCACTCATTAGGAGGACGGATTAGCGCAGTCGGTAGAGCTCCGGACTACAGATCGAAAGGTTGCGAGTTCGAAACCTCTCAGGGTCGATCAGCTCTTCCAGTGTGCATTTGAGCAAGGCACTATGTCTCCACCGCTCCTCTCTACCCAGGTGATAATTGGGGACCTGCGAGGTAACCTATACACTGTAGTTAGCGCTGTATGTGGCTGCTCCTATAGGGATGTCCCCCAGGGGACACGATAAAGTGACACACTGTATAGTGTGTCGGGAGCGAACAGTCAGAAAAAATGTGCACGTTAGTGTGGGTTTGACAAGTTCAAATTACCAGGGGATAATATTGTAAAGCACTTTGAGGCTGATAAGGCTGGCAAAAAGCGCTATATATATATCGAAATATTATTACATATTGACCAGTCTACTAGTGGCCTTCTTTCTTTACCAATCGATGGTCTTATGCCATTGATTTGTTTGGTGAAAGTAGTGTTATTGTTCTTGACATTGCCAAAGCCTTTGATAGTGTAAGGAAAGCTGGCACTCTTGCTAAACTCCCTTCTTTTGGGTTTACTCCTAATCTTATTTCATGGACTAACAGTTTTCTCACAGGTCGTTCTATCTTCGTCCGGGTTGATGGTACTCTCTCTGATACCTTCGCTATCAATGCTGGTGTTCCCCAAGGCTGTGTTTTCATCCAACACTCTGCCTCATTTTTATTATTGACCTTCTTGGCTCTACTTCCAATAGTATTCACCATTTTGCTGATGACTCTAATCTCCATCAGTCGCTTTTTTTTCGACTCCACACAGTCAGGCTGATCTTGCTATTGATCGAACCTCGTTGCTAGTCAATTGAATGCCGATTTGGATTCCCCTAGACTGGGGTTCTGAAAACCTGGTCACGTTTAACCAATCAAAGACCCAAATATGAGCAGATCAGGGCGCAGTGGGATTCTCACAAATCCCACAGCCCGATATAGCTAACAGCACAGTGCTCAGACGGCAATCCGAAAGATCACCCATCCAAGCAAGCACCTGAATAGGCTGTTATACCCATTTAAACACCTGGGTGCAGAGAGGCAATCGAGGTAAAGAGCCTTGCTTAAGGACACAACGGAAAAGATGAGCGGTCCTGGGAGGATACGAGCTTGCAACGTTTCGATCTGTAGTCCGGAGCTCTACCGACTGAAATATTCCGCCTTCTATATGATGGTTGCCAATCAGCCTATTTTTACATTGACTATTCATACATTGTCTATTTTCAGTATTTTTTACATTGTCTATTTTAGCTTCTATTAACAAGGTCATTTAAGAGGGAACACTGCTAGTAAGTTGAAGATACAAGTTCCGTTCAAATTTCAAATAATGCAACATTCATATCATCACCGTACGTGATGCTATTTGAAAGTAAAAAATCTTCTGACACATTTGTTCGGTATTCTGAAAGATACAATGATGGCAAATGTATTTCTTTGTGTCAACAATTTAGGCTAAATAAAACTCACTGAGCTCCTTCCAATATTTGACTGACTTTACCTCACCTTAGAACTAAGTATTGCACCAGAAATAGAACCGATCAAGAGAGAAGAAAAAGGCAATGAACCAAGGTATGTTCTTTGAGCATGATAGCACATCGAAGGATAACTTTAAATTACATTGAGATTGGCTTGCTTAAAGTCAGAAATGGTTGATGAAAAATATCAGTATTCGTTGTGAATATCTTATATTCATCGTTTATATTATACACTAAAACTGCAGACCCTGGCAGACAAAACCCAGAAAAAAGGTATCTGTTCAACGCATATGTCTGTACCTGTTGAAAGAGTTATAAGTAGCATGGTATAAATTTGTTGTGGATTTGCAAATCTGCTGAACTTGACAAATAATCTATAACTCAAAATGTACCCTTCCCGATGCACCGTTGAGCAATGTGTTGTAGGCTACATCGCGTGCCCCAAATAACAATCAAGAATGATACGGTACGCAGCCGCAGCGAGCAATTTGTGTCTAATTTGATTTAACCACTTTCCTATATTTGTCTAGTCTTTTGCCACACACTCGTTTCGTTGTAATCCGGTTTCAAGAATTTGTGCTGTGTTGCAAACGTTAACTCATCTTCACAAAACATGTTTGCAAAATGCATTTTTTTCAAAATTAAGAACAGTGTTTTCTAGTCAGTAATGTGTTATTTTAAGGGCACTAAAAGTTAACATTGCTTGCGTTTACTATTAAACTTATGTACTTATGAACGCAAAATGGGCGAAAATTGTCATTAAAATCAGCTTGCAACTTATTGACATAATCACTTGAAAATCATTTTATAACCCCTTCCAATAATTTCTATTGTTTAGTATAACCGTGTATTGCCTAGCAACAGCTTGAAAATGGTTGCCTAGCAACCACATCAATTGACAAAAAATGTAGTTCTCGGCAGAGTATAACACATTTCTCTTCTCTACAGTCTACAGTCATGGTTTCCCAACCTCGGGGTCGCGATGCACTCCTTGTGGGGTCGCGGACTAGTCACAAAACTATATAAATAGATGTTATGTTTTCACGAAAAGTATGTGAATCTGTAACTTTATGGATGACCGGGTTTTCAGAATTTAGATTCACTTTCAGTGTGTAATTCATTTTTAAAATTTAGAGACACAGCACGATATATATATATATATATCGAAATAACCCAATACAACTTATCACATCCTAGCAATAGAATCGATCATTCCAATTCGACTGATCTTGTGACCAAAACAGTGAGCGTTCCCTGTAAATCAAACCACACCCTTGTTCTGAGTGTTCACGAGCTACGTGAATTTGAGAGTTCTCAGCACGTACAAATCGGAAGAATGAATGGGTGGCAATGCCGGAGATTTTGCTGAGGGGAACGTAATGCATTTTGATTTTCGTCCATCTCAATAGTTAAGTTGGTGAGCAACAATGATATATTTTTCACACTACAGCCATTTATAGGAATTTTGGGCAGAATTTCTAACCGAATATATACTTCCATAAATGGTGGAATGGTACAAGTTTTCCTCGTGCTTCGCAAGTTCGCGCAGTCCTCCGCAGTGACTTTTCCGTCTGCTTGTTGTATCATCTGGTGGTCTTCTTTATTTGTCTTGTCATGTAATGTCAAATGTGTCTTAAGCGCTATTTATAAACCCGAAGTTCAGACATATGATAAATAATTTTAAAAAGGTCGCAGTGGTGGTTGCTTTTACAGTTTTATTTGGGGTACCCATGTGCAAAACGTCGGATATAATGCCTCAGCATGACAACCCGCAAATTTGCTCGCGCCTCGCGCGAAGTATCCTTGTGTTCATTTTACCAGTTTTATCATGTAGCCTACTGCCTACTGTCACTTGTGCCGTATACAGGTATATGCCGTTCATGACCCAAGGATCAGACTTCATGCATGATAACCTGCGAAAATGTCCGACGCTTCGTGCCCGCTTTTTTTGCTCATCGTCTTGGCATGTGCTGTCATTTGTGAAGCATCTGTTTTCAACCGACCATCATTTATGATAACCGATATTTTTCGCGCGCGCCTTCCGTGTATTTTATTGTCGAATGTATTATTTCGAACCGAAACGTTAAACATAACCCTTTTTTACCCTTCGCGGGCAGTAATGTCTATTTCTTCTTGTCTTTGCATGTGTTGTCAGTTGTGCCGAGGATTGCACATATATGATGACCATTTATCAACTTAAAGCGCGCAATAAATTCCATTTAGGTGTTTACTTTATTCTGGTTAGCTCCCTCAACCCCAGACGGGTTATTGAAATGCATCATTGGTTAAAGGTCCGTCGCCCTCAATCTCACACACAAATCGCCGCCCTTGGACTTCCCCTCCATCATACTTTTGTGAACAGTCGTTTTCTATTATATATCATGGTAGTGATGACAGGAATCGGCTTGACATGGAAAAGAACATGCATGTCGCGTTATCATCTACCGGGTCACGCATTGGAAAACTGGTTGCTAAAAAACAGGCCCAACAATCACATTGAGTATCCGACATAAATATTGGGGTGGCATAATCAATAATTCGTTGTCATGGTCATAAGTAAAGAATACAAAAATGTGAATGATAACGATGTATAGTAGTGACACATACGCTTTTGTACTTTTGGGGTCGCGCTCTGAAGTTAATAATTGGAATAGGGTTGCCACCAGAAAAAGGTCGGGAATCACTGGTCTACACCAACTACTCCAACTATGCATGTAAAACGTTTTTCGAGCATCTATTTGAGTCAAGGGCCTATATAGGTGTAATAACGTAGCAACAGTGGTTCCCTAGCAACCATAGAATGCACGGAAATTGTATAGACGTTCGGCATAATCACGTACAGTAAAACTACCTATATTCCTCAGAGTGCCCTTCCTCATCAGATTCATCTTGTGTGTTTAGAAACCAGAAAGTTGCGCATCACTCCAGCTCTAATTATGCTCTTTATACCATCACCTCAACATCAATGCAGGCTTGCGTAAGTACGGTCGTCCCAGTCCTCGATTCAGTGGCGTCAGCATCTGTAGATATACAAAGAAAGATCCGCCGTAGAATACTGTAGGTTTTTACAAGTAATGCATTGCAGGGTGTAATGATGACAATAGTAATACAGTTTGTAGGTAAACTAATCGCGTTGTGGCTGGCTACGTGGTGACTGCCAATACCAATGTGGGTAACTTATGTGTTGATTTGCTGAACGCTTGCTGCGGAGAGATCGAGAAGATTTGGCGCATGCTATAAGGAACGCCGAAAGTGTCGAATTGCGTTGGCGGACGGGCAACATTGGATCACTACATGTGTTCCTGATTTCCTCATTGTGACATTCTGCCATGGCTTGACATTTGCAGAATACAGTGCATGCTAGTTGAGCAGCATTGCACCCACATGATTTGGTCCTGCATGGGTCTGCAGAAGCACATGAATAGCAGACATGAAAGTGGACTCAATAACCATATCGTTCCAGATGTGTCGCATAACATGGTCACCTCGCATGAAATGGACTCGAACTCTCTCAGGCAGATTCAGAAGTGTTCTCATTTAGGCCACTGCTATGCCCAGCAGCAAAAAGTGGGAAATCATCGCCTTCACACAGATCACGTGAAGGAGGAAGTCTCCTTCTCTCTCAGCCCTGACCTATGCCGCCATTATTAAAACTGGTTTGATGAGACAATCAAGTCAAAGCTTGCATGTCCTACACTTCTTTGCCCGCTTTTCCAAGTTGTACATGAATATAACATAGTCCAGTTCTGGTAGTTCATTGATGTTTGGGTCAAGGATAACTTCAACAACCATCCTTAACACTTGCATTCACATCAGTAACGTCTTCCTAATCAACATCCTGTTGATTCCTGCAAATACCGAAGCCATGATATTTGCCAGTCCTGAATCACTCATCAGATTCCATACAGTACCAGTACAGCTCATCAACTGAGGCATGCCGCCTAGTCATATTATGAAAATGTCAAGTGGGAAAAGGTCTGACAAAGCCCATTGAAGCTTTGGAGCATACCCGTGTAGCTGTTGATCTACTGTGAATAGTGTGAATAACTGTCCAGTTTCCTCTGTGAGCTTCTTTATCTGGAGCATAGAGGTCAGCATTGTACCATGTTTTGATGGTGGCATATCTATCAGTGGGAGGTAAATTGCCTTAGTGAGATGCTTTTAAGGTTTGACCCTCTTCTCTTGTCCTGTTTTTGTTGTATCCATAGTATTCTCGACCTCTACTGGTGACATCTTTAAGGAATTCGATATCTCTCTCCCTAGCTCTGGCTAGTGAATGTGCAGTTCGAGCCATGTCATCCGGTGTTGAATCTTTGACTCGAATAAACTTTGCTGGCGGTGGCGATTTCTTTTCATCATCAAAGCGGATTATTTTCAATTCATATTGAATATCCGTTGCCATTTCGGACTTCGCCAGTCGAGGTATAGGTTGTTCTTCATCAACCTGATTTCCTCCCTTGTCAATATGAGTCATGAATATTGCCATGGAATGTGTTTGGAGTTTACCATTCCGAGAATGGATGTCCTAGTTGAAATTGTCTCCTGACCCCTGTACAAGACCATGCTCTTTCTTCAGTTCTGAAAGTTCCATATCAACATTTGCTGCTGCAGATCTCAACAGTTTATTATTGGAGCATGTCACTCCAAAATCGTAAATGTTCTTGACTTGCTCTTTAGAATCACTCAGGGACACATCCAATGCTATTAGAAGAGGTGATGCAAGATTCGTCATTGTTGCCGTGATCATGTTTCCTATCAGAAGAGAAGGCAGTGACTGGTTCAGTTTCTTGCTCACTTCAGTCAGAAGGTCACTTAGGGTGCCACCCTGTACCCGATACGCATAGACGAAACAATAACTACTGGAGAAAGTGAATAACACATAACACATGTTAAACCACGATACAGTACTTATTGGTTATGACTAGGGCTAGAGTTAGCGGTGTTAACAAATTGTTAACACACTCCAGTAGTTACCGATGAAACTGATAAAACGTGCATCAGCAGTTACTGTATCGACTATGCGAATCGGCTGCACTCTAAAACAAAGCACAGATGTCTTTGTTGAGTATGATAGTTTTCCCTATCAATTTCGATGTTGCCTATTTCAGCTTTGATCTGGTTGGCCACCTTTACAATGACCACATCAGTGTCATCTGTGTCATCGGGCTTGACGTGGAGAGCTTCGGCCACATTTGATTTAACTGCCAGGATATTTGCCCAGGGATGAGAAGGTAATGAGATCTCCTGCGTAATGTCCAACTTTCTTTGGTATCAACTGTCAGCGAGAAGAAATGTTGCCACCCACATCTTCATATTCCTGGTATATATCAATATAATTGTATATGTTTGATTTGTTAGCAGCAAAGTGTTGCATAACATAAATATATGCATCGTCCATATGTTCTGTGTTGGAAAAACTAGAGGCCTCTCGAGCAGCTGCTTGTATAAAATGTATAGCCTTTAGAGTCATAAATTTAGCTTTGCAGTCCACGTGATATCTGACGTGTGCGGCATGCAGATTACTTGGAATTCCTGCCTTACGCACTCTCAATCATACTATCACATGCTACCATAATTGCCTCTTTAATACTTTTGCTTCCTTCAGTCTCACTTTGCCTGCACACATAGCAGGTCGCCACCTACTTAGGTTCGTGAGATCCCTTTGAACATCATATTGATCACGACAAAAAAGACGATGCTGAAGAACTATGAAGTTTGAATGTTATGATCGTCTTGCTCTTTTGCAAGAAATTCACTACTAGAAGGACTTGGTGATACTCTGCCCTTTTCCTTAACCCTTCACCTACCGCTCGTTCCCAGGATTTTCCTAGACAGCTGTATAGTTTTTCCAGAGTCACAGAAGTCATCAGAAACTGTTTCATTAGATAGAAAAGGGCAAAATATGGCATCCCAATTTTTTGCGTAGTGACTATGGGGCAAAATAGGCTATTTTCAATGAGATTTACACAGTTAAGGAAAAGCTAGGCCCAGCCAAATTGAGACCTATCTTCCCAAGACAAAAATTTTACCTAAGATTTATGTTTAGAGGCCTGAAAAATGTCCAGGATGTTCCCTAAACATCCTAGAACTCATTATCAATCTTAAATTACTATTATCTAGGTTGTAAATAATTATTT
>JAODUJ010022299.1:0-12560 GCA_027564615.1 Psolus chitonoides | reverse complement strand
TGTCAAATGCCTTCTAAAAGTCCAAAAAACCACATCAACTGGTTCACCACAATTCACAGAGCAAGTAACGTCTTCTAGAAAGAAACTCGAGAATATTTGTAAGAAAGGACCTGCTCTTAGTGAAACCATGCTGAGTACTATTGATTAATATTGATCATCAAGGAAGTGAACCATAGCATCCTTAACAATAGATTCCATAACTTTACATACTACACTGATAAGACCACCAGGGCCTGTAGTTACCCGCTTAACTTCGATCTCCTTTCTTAAAAATGGGAGTAACATTGGCACACTTCCAATCTAATAGAACAACCCCCTCGTCCATTGAGCGTTGACAATTAATAGAAAATGGGGCAAGCTAAGAAACTAACAAACTAACAAAGGACTTGAGTAAGAAAGGGTGCACTGCATCGGGGCCAGGTGATTTAGTTGGACCAAGACAACCCAACCTTTTCTCTACCTCTCCCTCAGAAAAAATAACCGAACTCAATGAAAACTCACGCTGGCCATCCGACACCCCCACCAAATGAAAACTTTCCTCTTGCATAAACACTGAGGCAAAAAAATCATAAAGCATAACCGCCATCTCATGGTTATCATTTACCAGGAAAGAATTATCCGCATTTCTAAGCGGACCAACAGTGTCTTTAACCCTCTGATTAGATCTGACGTAACCAAGAACTTTGGGATTGTCCTTGATGCCTGAAGCTTGATTCTTCTCAAAAGAAAACTTAGCACTAGAAATAGGACGACGCACCAACTTTACCTGACTATTGAATCTATATCCTGCATCGTCCGTCCGAGAGGACGTATACATCCTCCACAGCTCGATCTTCTTCCTAATCTCACACATGACAGCCTCGGACATCCAGAGAAGCATGTATGGCTTACGACGCCTATTTCTAACTGGAACAAAATGCTGCACTACATAATTAATCTTATCAAGAAAGAAAGCCCAACAGGCCGTAGCACTTGAGCCATGAAACTTAGCCACCCAGTCAATACTACTGAAATACTTACTAATCCCATCACTCTCTGCCCTCGAATAATTGGGAATCACCTTCGTACTCGTAGGAAGAAGCAGACCTCCAACAACATCGAAACCAATACTCTCATGTTCACTGCCACCTAAATTCCCAAAAGACTCAACATTGCCCACCATATTTGGAACATTACATAATACAAGTTCGAAAGTATTATCCATTATAGTAGGAAAAGGGACATGTGTATGTAAGAAACAATACTGCAAAACTTCATAGAACTCGGCATCCCTACTACTGTATACACCATCCTCACAATTATTATTGGGATAATTAGAGTCCCCCATTATAATAACATCTTTAACAGAGGCCACCCTGAGAGCATTCAGCAACAGACTTTCATTACCCCGGCTGCTGTTAGGAGACTTGTACACAATACCAATAACCAATAGAGAGCCCTTAGCCTTCCCAACAGGGATTTGACACCACACGGAATTGACAAAATCACCTTGAAGATCACAACGCTCGGAGCTATCTAGAGTACTGCTAACATAGAGCAAAACCCCACCTCCTCTTCCTTTATAAGTGTCAGTCCCATCCTGCCTATACAAAACATGACCGGGAATGCTGAACTCAGCATTAGAAAAGTCCTCATTCAGCCAAGGCTCGGTAATACTCACTACAGCCGGCTTGGAATCCTCCTCAAAAGCATACAGCTCATCAAATTTGGTTCTCAGGCTTTGAAAATTTGCAAAAAACATACTGAGTCTATTGCAACTAACCGCCCTCTGCCTGGGCAGGCCTAATGCATAGACCAGGCACCCCGACACCATTCCCAAGACTACTTAGACCCTGATGAGAATTGCCATGTAAATCTCTCTCCCCCTCACTTAGTTTCAACACACTCTTTAACAATCCTGTTACCAATTCCCTTTTATCCTGAAACTGAAACGTGTCTAGGAAAACAACCTCCTCTCTACCGCATACCCCTGCCAGCCAATTATTGAAATCCTTAATTTTATCTACAAGTTCCTTCCTATCAAACCTAGGCAACAGTCCACAAAAAACACCTTAGCCCTAGACGCCTTCAAACGACACAGCAATTTCTTATACTTTTGACTTCATTTCCCTACTAGAATCCTTCCGAAGGCTGTTTCTACCCACCTGCACAACTACCACCTCCTCGTTGTCCACGACAAAGTTTACCCTACTTGACACATCTTCTATCCTGGCCCCTGGTAAGCAGACCCTCGTCCTTTTTTCCTTTTTACTCTCACTGAATTCCCTATCGACATATCTCACCATTGAATCCCCCACCAACAAAACATTGTTCTTGACCTTGTCCTTGGACCAATTACTCCTCTTTGGGCCCACTACCCCTGTACTGGCATCCTCCTCCAGCCTTGATATTATCCACCTCCCCCTGTCCACATCAGGTGCCTACATTACCTGAACCAACTCCTCACTCACCTCTTCACATGGACCACCTTAAAAGTGCTAGAGATAGCAACACCGGTCTCCAACGACTCTAAACCCTCCGAAATCATACCACTACCAGCACTTCTGGGGCCAGCAGTTCTCCACTCGTCAACGATCTCCCCTTCAACATCTTCACCCAAGAGACCACTCTCCTGCACCTCGTCACCACTCAACATACGCACCTGCATCTCAGCCAACCTGGACTTCAGAACTGCCAGCCTGGAACACCTCCCACAAACAAAGACATAGTCTTCAGCAGAAACAGCATCAAAATCACACAACACTCCAGAAAGCTCAAACTCAATCCACATGGAACACTCACAACAACAACAAAAACGACCCAACAAGTCACACTCTTCAACGGTCTTTATGAAAAAACCGCCCAATCACGCACAAAAAACTGTAATAGAAAAGCTAGGCTAGACTACTTAAGCTGAGAGGCCTGGGCTATACTAGACAAGCTATGCCTAATGTCTATAGTAATATATCCTGTATGGTCACCGTGAGATAAGTGAAGTCCCACATGAGGCCTAGATGATAACACATGGGACCCACTGGGGCATATTCACTGGGTTATAACTGGGCAACCCCCAATGGACCAACATGGATTTGCCCGCTGGGGAAATATGACCCCATATGTGTTTGCCCATGTGAGATAAGAGTGGGTTCTATATAGGACCTATATGGGCTACATGTAAGCCACGTGGGCATCCATAAAAAGAGTATTGTGCGACCTACCCTTGGTATACTAGAGGAACCCACGTCGGCAGAACCCACCTAGGACCCACTTGGGCATATTCCCAAATGGATTCCAACTGGGCAACCTCAATTAAACCCACTTGGTTTTTCCTGCGGGAAAAGTTGGCCCTACGTGTGTTAGCCCGAGCAGGATAAGAGTGGGTTCTATTGACTCTATATGAGCTAGATTTATTCTGTCCATGTGTTGGTCTCAAATGAGTCCCACATGGGCAACCATCACATGAATATTGTGGTACCCATCTTGTTCCAATATCGGATATTTGGGGGTGCTATATGGAAAACCAACCGCATGCATTGGACCGGTTATGCTATATAAAAATTAATCCACATCAGGCCAGCTTGGTCCATGTTGGCCCCCTATGTGTTATCCCATGAGGGATAATAATTGTCTCATACAGGCAAACCGTACCGGTAGTGGTTCACATGAGAGCCCAGGGACATCCAACATGCCATACGGTATTCAATTTACCACATAATAGCAGTGTTCAAACCCGCATGGCGGACACATCATAAATCATATGCTGACCGAGACCCGCGCGATGTCTTGATATTTGTTTATTCTCACATTCAGTAGCCACCATAGAAACGTGGTGAATTACTATTACATTTGATATTTCAAAGTCAATCATCATTTTAACTGCAATCATAATTAACAATTTCTAATAATAACTTATTTCATCACTTGTATATTTTCCTCTGCCTATATACAATAGGAGATTCGTGTTCGTGTGGTGTAGCGGTTACAGCGCTTGCCTCGCATGCTGAAGGTCCCGCGACCAAGACCCGGCTCGGTCGTGAACTTGAAGCCATCTCTCTGTCCACCCAGCAGTAAATGGGAACCTGGTGTAAATACTGTTAACAGTTAAAAGGCGGCGAGGAAAGGAACGTGGCACCCTACCTCACTATACTGTTGGCTTGGTACTGGTGTCTCTGTAACGGGCATCAACCCGAAGCGAGTCGAGCGCATGGGACTTGACTTTGATATACAATTCTCAATTTTATGAGTTACGTAATTTCTTCAATAATTCACCCAACTTAACTGTACTCGCTTAGTTGTTAATACTTATGTTTCTCCTATATGATTGGACAATTCGAAGCCCATATTACAATTACCATCGTAACCCCACCGGTACGGGTTAACGTGTAAACTCTATTCGGAACGCTGATAATATATGTTCATGTGGTAAATTTCAGCCGGTTACACTTGTTTTACTCTGTTTTGCGATCCCACAGACGGCTATTCGTGAATGATATCAATGAAATACAGGAAGAAGCGTTTCATGGACTCCAAAATTTAGGCAGACTGTAAGTATGGTATTATACACCACCATATACTGCCTTATCATCTAATCGCTTTAGAGACGTATGATTATGAATGGTATACCTTGCAGCTACGGTGACGAATCCGAGACCTAAAACGTTGTTACAAACTCATTTTCTGATAAATTGTTTTGAGAGAGCAAAGGATAACACTTTTTGCGTTGGGTCCATTACACATTTATTCCAGGAGCTGACACCACTTTAATCACGTTTTCTGTTGCACAATTTATGTTGTTATTTCTCGGTGTAGCCCATCCTGGGCTATCATGATCTGGCAGTCATACCAGTTGTATCCTGTGCTTTACCGAAAAATGTGCACTTTAAAAAAAAATCGTGACCCCATATTTTCGACTGAAATTATGGGGTAGGGGAAATATAAATTGCTGTAGATTGTTCATACTACCACTCCAAATGGTGGTATTGGTGTCCTCTTTTGATTCAAATTTACATGATACAAATTACATCAATAACTGGGGTAACCAGAGGTGGAAAGATCACACATTTTGATAACTGCTCAAAATTTGGACACAGTGAAGAAAAAATTACCCAAAATACAACTTTTTCAACAAAATCAATTTAATGCCTTTATTTCCTAGCAAAGACATATGGTATGTTCTTAGAACAGCTACTGACTTTATAGAGTACATTTTACACTATGAAAAATTAAATTACACTTTGTCATTTTTTTCTCAAAACGGCCATTTGTCTTACTTTACTAGTGAATTTGCAGTTGTGTCAGATATTTTCCATATTCGCCACATATTCGACAAATAACCAATCAAATATGTTGATAAGAGTGATAAATGATAACTGAAGCATTTTATGCAAGCAATGTCTAGAATAAGGTCAAATTGACCTGATTATTGGTCTATCATTACAATTTGTTGTCACGGGTTCAATATAGGCCTAACTATTCACGCAACAAATAAAACAACACCTATCAGCCCAAAAAACAGCCCACATTTGGTTCCAATATCACTTTTATAGACAGATTCATCTAAATCTGAGTTTCCCCGCGCACAGTCATCTTCATCCTCACTAGGTTCCTGATCATCAGTAGCCAACACAGCTTGTGCAATGTGTGTGGGCATTGGATTTTCATCGAATCACAAGATGTGGTATTGACCGTCTTTCAGTATCCATCCGCACTGAGTTGGGTCAACTCTTAGGGGTTAGATTTTGCTGGTGAACATTCTTCCACAGCATTGTGACATAGTCTGTTGTTTCACTTTCTGAATGAGTACTGACTTAGATGGTGGTAGTGTACTAGAATCAACACCTTTCACTTCAGCTATGGGGTCAGATCGCTTCGTTTGTGCATACCTCTTGCGAAAAAGAGCATATCTAGCTTCAGTAAGTTTGGACATCTTAGGCTTCAAGTTGCTATACATGTCACAAACAAACCTCTCCATCTTGACTATCATACCATCAGTGACTTAAAGATGTTCTCCTAACTCGGCAAACAGGCTTTGGTATTCAGAACAGGATCCTACTTTCTTGTAGAATTCTCTCTGGTGTAATCACAACCAGAAAACGCATGTACGGCAGGGAGTACGTAACCTCACACATTGTTTCCCCGATTGTTTGACTTAACGTTGTAATGTCTACATATTTCCTTAGAGTTGTTACTATACAATCCAGTGTCCATGAACACTGGCAGAAATCCTCTTCATGTGGTGGCAGAGAATACAGAGCACATATGTATCATTACAGCATATTCCACAACTCCGTCTGGGTGTAGTTCACTCATGAATGGCAGGTGCATGATAATTCTAGTGTCAGCTTCTATGTGCTCATTGCTCATTGAATTCACAGTTCTGCTGACATCGTGTGCTGTTGCGCTGTACGAGAAACACTCTTTTCCACATCTTACATAAAGTGCATGCCCATCTAGGTCTTCTCTGTATTCATCCGGATTTCACTCAGTGGCTAGGAATGACAGGAAAGTTGTCTTGGAGCTCCCTGATGATAGGCTAGTGCTTCTCTAATATCCTTTGGTCTTCTCTGACTTGCTCTGGTAACAGAGTCGCTTGCTCCTCTAGTGTACTGTTTCTCCGATGTTATGGATGGTGATGTGTAAGTATCACACACAAAGTTTACTACCGGTGCTAAACAAATCTTGTTCAAAATGTGCTGGGCTATATCTCCATATGTACCTAAAAGGTTCTTCAAATCTAGAGAACGGATCACGTACATAGCATCATTGGTGTAGATGTCAACATGTTTTGGAGGTTCAGTGGTAATCTTTTCAACAAGCTCTTTTGCAAACTTTGACTATACTGATGTATGCTGCTTTCCATCCACATGGGCTATGCAAAGCGGATGTGGTTCTAGAAGTAGGCGAAAACAGTCTGCAAATCTAAGTTCATCCCAGTAGCGAGGTACACCAACCGACCCAAACAAATCCTTGTTGCTTTCAGTTTAACTATCTTGACTGACTTTGAATTTAACTGTTTCACTTGCGAAGTTCTCGATTTTTCTGCGAATGGTACTTTTCTCAATCCTTGATGCATCCTGGGAGCATTCTTGTATAAATTTGTTACACAGCTCTTGCCCTGTTTTGCGAAAATCGGGAAGGTTGTCTATGACATCATTAGATGCTGCCTTTCCGGATGCTATGTTGTATAACTTGCCAGTTTCGTCATCCTGAAATGGGTTGCGGACAAGCAGTATGCTATCAACGACTTTCTCCAACTAAGAGTTGTCTGTTTTACGCCTGCCTTGTCTAGCAACTCATCAACCAACGCTTTTCTGACCGGCTTTGTTATTGTCCATCTGTTTTTTTTTGCTGCAATGTTCTGTTGCACTGGTTCCTGTGAGTCTGTAGTCCTGTGAACAGTACATACTAGCCGTCAGTGCGCCGACGTAGTGCTACCGGTCACTTGGGTTTCTTCCACTAGGTCGGCAATACGATCAACCATAAAATTGAGGCGGAGCCTCCAAACAGTCAGTTTGATTTTATTGCTCCAAAATCACCATCCAGTTTCCATTAATCTTTGCAAAGAATTCTGAAACGCATAATCTCATTTTTTTTCAATATATTGAGCTAGTCTTGTTGGGTATCAGGTCTGCACGTTTACGGTATTTATAAACTACCCGTACCTAATGATCATAGGCGTCAGGAACCCTTCCAATTTGGGGGCAGAAAAATAATTGGGATGTTTTTCTGTATATCATATTCGGGCAAACATATTCGTGCAAAATATTCGGTCATTTGGGCAAACATTTACGCCAGAACTGTGCAATTCTCATAAACTACACTATTTAAGACAACATTCCCAGAAGTATTGCCCGAATTTTGGCTGATATTTTGCCCGAATTTTGGGTCTTGAACATCTGTCTAGCTCTGTTGTAGTTAACGATATAATGAACGGTTTGTAGGCCTACATAGCTGGAGAACCTCTAGCTAGTACAGACACATGTTGACTTCAGACGCGGGTCCAGATCGAACCGGCCCGACCCCCCCCCCCCTCCCCCTCTTTTTCGCGGACTTGAAAACAAAAATGATTTTTTTAGGGGAAAAGTTGCCCTCATATGCGATTTCAAATCGCATATAAGGGCTTCTTTTTTCCATTTTTTTTCAGGAAAGGCACCCGGACCCCCGCCATAGATGCACCTTTCGAGCCACCGTTTCTCCAAACCCTGGATCCGTCTCTGGACTTCTTGGAATGTTTGCCGCCTCAGTATGTAGTAATCCTTTATGTACCGTGGCTTCGCTGGAGTGGAGTGCCTGTAAAATATAGGGGAACGGAAAACAGGGGGCTCCGGTATTTTGTGTGAATATTCCAGCAGCAATATAACAGCTTTTTGTTAATGAGCAGCATTTAAACAAAAATAGTCGGAACTTCGACTGTATGATGAAATGAATATCAAGATTTTTTACATTACAACTTTAAAAGTCGTATTTCAACATTTCCTCACGAACTACGAATAAATTACTCTTTGGGGCCATCTTTGGTGCCTATATGAAACCATTGGTTCAACTTAAATAAACGAAACGTTTCTTTTTTAGAGAGCTGGATGACAATGAGTTGAATAAATTCCCGGTAAATATATTCGATTCAACGCCGTATTTGGATCATTTGTGAGTATTAACATTTCATATTGGCTTCAGACAAAACATTTACATTTGTAACCTGCATCGAGACCGCTTTATCTATGGAGCAAATGAGACGTCTGCTTCTGTCCACGACTAAACGCATGATCTAGGACTAATATAGCTTACTAATTGAGTTAAATTCAACATCGTATCGCTTTTTTGGCATGTCTTTCAGGTATGAGTTTGCCTGAAAAAGGCACACGGGTTGTGGTTGTCTAATTTATAAATCCATTGCTTTAGCCGAAGGAATTTACATGCAGTCACGATTGCTTCTCTGTGCATGTGACGAGAAGCTTCTAACCACGTTATCCATGGTGATGAGATATATGCAATGAACATAGAACATACGCTGTCTATTGTGGGTAGACGCATACCTTTTCTTTCGATGTCCATCTCATCAATTTCATGAGTGAGCGGGCTTAGTGCATTTTTCAATTGTTGATATTTCACAAAAGTATGTCCAGTTTTTATCAAACTTGATATGGTGGCATTGGTAGGTTACAGGCTGACAACTTATACATGCGTTGGTATATAATACGAAATTTGATCCCACTAATGTTCATGAAGAAGGTAGGCTAATTTGTTAAATGGTCGTAACCGGCTTATCGTTGCAATGCCAACTTGGATTGATACCATACCGGTACTTGATATATCGAGCGCTAAACGGGCGAAAACACCGCACTAACACCTATCGTTTGTCGCTCAAACCGATAACGCTTGTCGCCCTAACCACTGATGCTTGCACGTGTCGCACTGATCCGGCAAGCGTTGGCGTTTGATGCGACAAGCGTTAGCGGTATCGGTTGGTGCGACACGTGTTAGCGGATGTAGCAACAAGAGATAGCACCCAGCGGTTGGTGCAACACGCATTAGCGGTTAGGACGACAAGCGTTATCGGTTTGAGCGACAAGCAATTAGTGTTAGTGCGGTGTTGTTGCCCGTCTGGCGTTCGATAGGTTGTCCATGTTTGGTTGGTGTCGATCGTATATTAATAGCAATAACGAAAATATGAAACAATAATAATAATTTTAATAATTATAAGTGAGCGGCCTTTGTCGATATATCGAACGGTACGTTTGATTTCCATCGATCTCGATTTGATGGCATTGTTACGTAATGGGTACATGCGTCGGTGTTGGGAATTTTATATTATCGATATTCGTGAATTAAGGGACGGGACAATATGTAGTTTTGCTCAGTATGGTTCGTAACCACATTATTTTGGCAATGTCAACGGTTGATTTACCATACGTAATACATAGGTTACCCATGTTGAATAGATAAAGACTAATTCCGTTGGTGTCAACCTCATTATTATTCGAGACGGCAGGGTTTTGAACATCCTTTTTAACTCTATCACTGCTAAGCCCGTATACGTCGGGAACAATGCGGTAGCAGAGTCAGTGTCGAGCCCCTGCCCCTAGTAAAGATGTGTTTATCACACCTTTTTGAACTGTTATGAATATATGCCAAACAGTGTATGGTTTTGTAATTTATGACACTGATATAGTACTGTTCAACTGTGAGTTATCATTGTAACGTTGCAAGACGTACTTAGTAACGATTTGGAAATTCGTTTTCCTTGAAAAGTAAATACTTTATTGGCTCCTAAATGGAGGAATATGCTTAGAGAAGACTTATTTCAACAATATCTTGAACAGTTTTTAATAAATGGACATTAAACAAATCCAATAAATTCCAAGGCGTGTTTCTTTTACAGTCAGAGTACTTGCTACGAACAACATAGAAGATATCCCGGCTGACATATTCCACCATCTACCTCATCTACGTTATCTGTAAGTTCGGTGATGTAGGCCTACGCATCTTTCTTAAAAATGATTTAGACTTGGTGTGGTTTTTCTGAAATATTTGTAAAACAGGTTCACAAAGGACAACCAACTGATTTCGAAACTGCAAATATAGAAAAATATATACGGTCTCGGAAGCACATTTCCCTAATTATTTTGAAATAGTATCGTTCTCTGAGGCAATATTCTAAATTCACATCTTACTAATGTAGTTTGTTTTATTAGCGGGTACATAAAATAAACTTGTAGAGCTCATGTGACTTTTTTCATTCGGTGGCGTTATTCAGAGTCAAATATCACTACAATACACAGTATTTTACTATCCTGTGACATAGATGTTTGTCAATTTGTTAGCTATATAGCAGCTCCAAGTGCTTTGAAATTTTACATGAATGTTAAGATATACAAACTGTCCTCTACCCCCAGTGCCTAGTGGTTAGCTCGATTGGTTGAGCGTCCGCTTTCAACCCGAGAGGCCGGGGTTGAAATTCCGGCCAGGTTATACCGAAGACTTTAAAAATGAGACCTGTTGCCGTCTCGCTTGGCGCTAGCATAAGTGATTGGAACAGAGAAAACGAGGGGTAGGATTAATTTCCGTCTGCATGGTGACCCCCACCTTCACGGCGAGTTCACGCTGGGCGTGTCCTAGTTAGGGATCGCAGCAAATTTACATTGCAGTGTTCACTTCTGCACACCTTCCTGGCCTAGTATAGGTACTGACCTTTGTCCGGTAAAATATGTACACAAAATGATAATATGTCCAAAACTGACCACATGAGAAGCAAGATCATTTTTATCCCATTCACAATATACTCTATGGTATGTTCGTTCATTTTTCAACCATATAAGCTCCAACTGCTTTGAAATACCACATACAAGGGCTTCCTAGCTTGAAATGTCATATGAATGTTAAAGAATACACCATTTCCTCTACCCCAGTGCCAATAGATGCAAAACTGACCACTCAGAGTCAAGAGTAGGGGTCAAGTTGCGTCTTTACGAATATCATTGTGTTAAGTACCATATTTTACCATCCAGTGACATAGATTTGAGTCAAGTTTTTAGCTATACGAGCTCTAACTGCTTTGAAATATCACATGAATGTTGAGAAATACATCATTTCCTTTACATTAGTGCCAATTTGTGCAAAACTGACCACATGAGATTCAGGAGCAGGGGCACCTTTACCCCATTCACAGTATGCTCTATGATATTGTGTATTACACCCCCAGTAACATACTATATTTTTGTCTATGATTTAACCATTCAAGGACATCCTAGCTTGACATGTCACTTGAATGTTAAGAAATAATCCTTTCCTATACCCCAGTGCCAATATGTTCAAAACTGACCACATGAGATTCAGGAGCAGGGCCTAATTTGTGACGGTCATTACATGCATGCCTAATTATACAGTTCTATAGTACAATGCACCAAGTAACATGGATTTGTGTCCATTTTTGAGCCATACAAAGGCCTACTGGCTTGCAATATCACATGAATGTTCAAATTCCAAAATTACCAATAGATATCCACTTCATTAGTCTCATGCACCCCCACGCGGTCACATTCGTTCTCATGGCAACACGCCCCCATGACAACTCGACGTCTATAAGTCGTGCATGAAACGTTCATTTCTGAAAATGAAAATTATTAAAATAATTCAGAACTGCTGCAACTGAATATGCTATGTGGACAGTGTTATGTGGACTATTATTAAACATTCGAGAGACACTTTAACTTTGAATGGAACTTGACGGTTTCGGCTGATTCGCGAAGCGATCTTGGCAACCCGATTTTATGTAACATTTATTTGTGTGGAATGACTCACTAATACGTCATAGCTAACGTGTCAGAACAACATTAAGCAGACAGGTACCGTCGCGACAAAGAATGACGTCATCGGACAAGTGCAAACACAACAGAATTGTTTCAACATGTTAGCAGTGCAACATTCAGCCTATTTTTAGCAACTTGCATCATCATCGAACAAGAAAGAACTCGAAGATTTACGTAAGATTCTGTCTATAAAAGCTAGGCTATAACAGTAGGCCTAGTCAGTGATTATAATAACCACGGAGTGATTATTAACTCAGCCGTTATAAACCTAGGCCT
>JAODUJ010022187.1:0-18652 GCA_027564615.1 Psolus chitonoides | reverse complement strand
CTACGTAGCTATAGAGGGCGGTCGGACAAGATCCAGGCCTACTACTGAAAGCAGCCAGGGAAAATAGGGTCGTCATATCGTTACACGACACTAGCTGTCGACTTTGGGATGTCGACTTTGCAAATGGGAAGGATGTGAACTTGTGTACCCTTTATGTACATGTAGGGGTTCACCACTATTGGTTTTCTGTTCTTGATCTATACTAACTAACTACAGAATTTTATATACCAAAACATTTATTTCATCCTATTATGCTAAAGGTTGGTTGTATGGGCAGCAAGCCGTGTCTATCTCTTCGATTCGTGAATATGATCGTGATATCTAATATTTGAATTATTTTACTTAAGTGGTCTGTTTGGCTACATTGCTAAGATAAGATATGTGTTTTTAAACTGAGTCCCTGTAGTATATTTGTCAACTTGTTTTATGACAAATATTTCAGGGCCAATAGTCAGGCCCTAGCGATAGACATTAGCAACTAAAGTGCATGTCGGCGACTGGGAAAGAATGGCAAACAACAAGTTGAGTCATCACCGAAACAATCACGTTAGCGTGCTTATTATAATAATGATATAGCTCTCTTCATCTGAGACGATCTCAAAGCGTTTTACAGGTAGATATTACATTACCCCTGGTCATTGGTAACCCGATAAAGACCGTGCCAGTACCCCAGGTGCACGTTCACTGACAAACTACTACACCCTTGGCAGCCAATCCAACGGAGCCTCCGTCCGTTACTCACAGGGTACCCATTTGCACTAGGAGCAGTGAAGATAAAGTGCCCTGCCCATGGACACAACAGAATAGCTGAGCAGTCCCGAGAAAAATTGAACTCGCAACCATTCGATCTGTAGTCCGAAATTCTATTAATTGAGCTATGAGCTGTCTACCTTCTACTTTTTGGTGAGAGACTTTGAATTTCGAAATGGCGCGCATTAACAAGTTTACAAATATCTTCTACCATAGCGTCTTTAGGCTTTAAAATCGGCACAATAATGTATGGGAACACGGAAATGTTAGGAGTGTTGTTCCTAACCCAGGGCAAAGCAATGGCAACAGAAATACTCTTTCTGACATCTAATTTTCATATACAAATCTATGAACTTCGAGGTTACACGTTAAGTTGGATTCAGAAAGAGTCCATTGCATGCATTAGGTTATTTTCCCTTTACACGCAAACACCCGGCCTGCCAGGCGCAACCCGGGTAGTGCAGATTACTGCCTCCCCGCTGTGTGCAGTTTTTGCGATGTCCTTCTGTCCCGAAGAGTCTACTCTCTGGGGTGGCTCCCATGACAACCAAACATCAACAAACATTGATTGTTTATTTATTTGATTGCTTTATTTGACCTTGTAGGGTAGAACCGGGGTGTCCTGGTATTTCCTGTTTAGTGCTCTCAGGCGACTTGTTGTGGTTAATTCTTGGGAGGATTTTCTGAGTTGCTTGTAATGGGAGATAATTGTCATGGAAAAAAAAATGCAAGTTCCACGCGCACAGCTGTCTATTCTCCTTGTATTATTCAATGTAATTTTCTTCGGCATGTACATTATTATACTGCCGGTTATTGACATCATCCAATCATATTAATTTATCAGAATACCCACATTTACCAGTTTACTGATCCTGAGGACAAACAATAAAGGAAGAAAAACACTGATGGTTTAATGTAGAAATACTGTGCGATAGTGTTTGTATTGTTGGGCGCTTTGTATCTTCTGAATTTATATTTAGGTTTTAATAACAACAGTCTTCCATTTGGGTTATTTCTTGATCTTTCCAAGGCTATTGATATCAGTAATCATAATACGGTACTTTTAAATTAATAATATTTGTATACGCCACCATAGTAGCATTGGCGGGATGTCTCGACCATGACTGGCTCATAAAATTTGATATTGAGCTAACCGCGAACTATTTGTTCACGTCAATGGATACACTTGTTTCATTTAGTAGGCCTATTTATTAATTATATAAATGATCTCTCACGAAAGAAAAACAACTTACTGCCCTGTACAGACACTAGCACGAACCCAGCCAGTAAGAGGAAGACAGCGACGATGAATTTCTGTGCGGTCATTTTGCTGCATACTAGTTGGTATCTTGAACGATTATGACGATTCTATTCAATTTATCATCATCAGTACACTGTCAGCGTATGTCTGTAAACCACGCCCATTGTACGTAAACCGTCATATGATTGGCTGTAAATGATCACTCGGAGGCGTGTGTTGCGAGAAAAAGTTGGTAAATCTGCCACCACTCCCCAGATAACGAGAAAAGACAATTGAACGCAACCAATAATTAAGACAGGTTTGTTTACACTTATTAGTACGATGACATTCGGAATAGTACATATTTCGACTATATTTTTAAATATCCTTTTTTGTTTACAAGATGGGACATAACAGACTTGTATAGTGCAATGTATGTCCAGGGTAGGGTATACTGTTATACCAGCAACTATTTGTTATCCCTCTCGATAAATTCAGCATCCCGAGTAAGCGTCTCCACCAGGCTAAGTTCAAAACTAGCGGCGCTAATTGTGGCGCATTGCTGCATGCGAAGTGACGCATCACTGCAAGTGAGAAGAAAATGAAACAATCGATCACTCAAAATGAAACTGCGAGAAATCTATAAAGTTATATGAAAACGATCGAATCAATGTACGGAGGTAGGACTATGTGCATATCAAGGAGAGCCGTCATGAGCCCTCGAAAACTGCTAAAATACAGGAGTTTCCGGGAGCGCTGCACATGGACCTCCGCCAGGGCTTCGTCCTTGGACCTCACCAAGGGTTCTAAGGCAAACCCATTGACCCCCCCCCCCCCCCCCCCGTTAATGACTGCGCTCCGCTCGACACGCTGGCGGCGCTCGCATTGGACAGTGGAGCTTCATACAATTCCTTTTAAAAAAGTTAGGCTTTTTTTACTTGAGAATGCCTGCTCTATACGTTGCAATCCTGTTCTATGCATAACACATGCAGCGTTCGCATGGCTGTGATAAATCAGATGCGTAGCCATACGCACCATACAGTTCAAGTGTAGTTAGCCAGAGACTTCAAAATTGGTACCTACTGTGTCCTTTCTTGGTGCACAGCATAAAAGTAATGAGTATATAGGGAAAAGCTAAGTCTTGAACTCGATGCGTACAAGGCAATTGCATCAGTGATGTTAAAGAGGACATTAAATGGGTTTATGGAAATATCTAAATCGACCTATTCGATTCTCAAGAACATCTCACTGTTTAGGTTTTCCAATAATTATTCTTTCTTGAGAAATGAGCATTCTTATCACGCGATCCTCAATGCATCCGTAGATTCCCGGGTGAAAAACGTCAACTTGGTCAAGTAAATATGTGACGTTAGCTTAGGAACTTCGAAGCATCGTTGCCATAGGCTTTGTACACAAATTACTACCCGTCTGGTAACAATCACGTGAATTCCGTCAAAAAATTCTTCAGACGGCGGAAATTGTGGTTTGACAGTCTGCCTATATGTTGGTCTAGGGCCAAGATCCAATAATCTGATTTGCTTCTACCCACATACTGCAAGAGGGACCCTGGGGCCATGGAATAATGCTACTACTATTTAATGCCCGTGGTCCCCACTGGGACGAAAGGCTACAGTCGACTGACGCCGGTAAGGGAAAGGGACATATGCAACATTAAAACACCAAATACAACACCTCACCGCACACGGGCCCAGACAGCAGCCCATCCAATCGCAGAGAGACATGAACAAAAACACCAATGGCATACACCATACCCTGCACACATGCCCAGACAGCCGCCCCAAAGGGCTAACTAGAAATGGGCCACGAAAGCGAGGAGGGACCAGGACAAGACCTCCGTGTCGGGTCCACCACACACAGAAAACCACAAAAGCCACACACTGAGACCCCAAAAAACACCAACGGCAGCAGCCATATGCTGTACAAGGGCCCACAAGGTGCCATCCCCTGGCTCCGACACAGAGACTGACAAATACACTACTCTATGCCACACATGGATCCGGGTAGATTTTCAAATGGTGCTAGCCGAATGAATGAATCAAAGCCGCTGCCTGGGGCCACACACAGGACAAAACCGCTATTGCCGAACTTTTCAACATCCCAACATGCACCAGACCCAACGAAACAACCTAACCCCCACCGCTCTTAAATCTCTCAACAGTTCCATTTTGGTGGGCCCATGCCTCTACTTGGGCCCACCTTAAAGATAAGTCTCTGCCGTCGGTACATTTACCCATCCCATAGCAACGTGCAATATAGGCTTACACAACGCGAAAAACTCCGCACCTGTCTCTCTCTCCACCTTCGAATCGAAAGACATAACCCCTGGCGCCCGTGCTCACACACAGGAGGAAGCCGCCGTCTCCAGTGCCCCAGCGATCCGCTACGACTGGTCGCCCCAAGATGGCCCCACAACTGTCTCTTCGCCCTCAAATCCGTTCCCAGATACTGATTTCATAACCCCCGCATAAGTATAATTATGTTCATCAGTACAGATTATTTTCTCCTGGTCCAAACATACCAACATAACCAGACTGTCAAACCCTTTGCCTCCTTTACTTTAGTAAACGCTTTTCGCACCTGGTCTAGTATGGCAACCGGGTCGAGATTACATTCTTCGCCACACACGCAGTCATCAGTAACGTAATGAAACCGTATTAGGCCTCTGAATTTGGCAAAATTCGGGGCCCGGCCTGTTTCGCTTCTTTTTGGATTTTTTTGTTATCCCTAATGAATTTGCATGACGAACAATTCTGGTTCAGTGGCATTAGAAATGTGCCCTCCAACAATAACATGAAACATGTATATGTTAATAGCATGGTTCATGACGAAAAAAGACCGAATGTGAACAGTATATTTGAGTTTGATTTGTACGTTAAAATAACACGGGCAGTCACGTGGTTCTGTTTACAAATAGGTTCCTACGCCGATGTCATCAGCTTATTTGAATATTGCACTCTATTTTTGTTTCTAGTATTTTTTCCCAATCGTCACAACCTCGAAACTTTAATACCCCATTTCTCGACGAGGGTAGCAGTGTTTTCATGAAATTGGAACCGAGCAGAGCCGTATATTTGAAGAGTTTGGCCAACTCGCTATTTGTGACGTCATATGTAAACAATGGACACCATTTGGGTCCTATTCGATTCGGTAACCTGTTGCGCGCAACGTTGCAACGTATTGATTGTGTATACAGGAGTCACGCTAAACTGTACTCATGGAAATGTTGGACTTTGAAATCGAGATTTTGGCAGTAGAAATTCAAATTTTCAGCAAACTTGTGCAAAATTAAAGTTGAAAAACCTGGAATTCACTTATGCGCGCGCACACTTTATAAAATTAATCCGTGAAGTCTAGCACTGTAGTGGTAAATTGTGTGAACCACTGACCGTCATTCCAATGAACGTATGGAATTTGGCGCACAATGCTTAGCGCGCATGTGGCATGATAATCAGACAAAAATTGCACAATATTTTCCGCTATTATGATCGTTTCGATTGATTTTATTTCCTAAAGTTCCCGTTCGAAAGTTACAACTTAACTATTGTTTTGTACCCATGATATTTTTTCAGGAAATAGAGGTGTCATTTCATTGACAGGACAGACAGGTTCAATTTAGTAAGCATTGAAGAAATTTGAACACTGTTTACTTTCATTGCATCAACTTCCCCAATTTCATCCATTTCGAACATGCTGCAGGTCAATTCAAAGAGGATAAATACAAGTTATGTTGGACTAAGTTATACGATGACGTACGGTAGATACTAGTGAAAAACTACGAAAAATGAAAAGACCATGCTATGCTTAATAGTATGGTTATATTTTGTAGTAGGCTATAACAGTTAATTCAACACCCAGTAAAACTAAGATGTTTACCTAAGGTTTAAGGTTTAACAGGGAAAGGACCAATTTCATTAGAATTTCACGTGGATGTTAAGAAATAGCCTATACCTTTATGCCAGGGCATATATTTAAAGTTGCCAATTCTACTTTTAGTACTAAGAAATCGACCGGTATTCACAACCTCCGTCCAAACATATATATACCAAACTTATTATTCCTTATATTGTGATACCTCTATCATATATTTTTCAACTTTCCTTCACCTCTGGTATTTTTCCAGATATTCTTAAAATTGCCAAAGTTATTTCGATATTTAAAAAGGTGATGATCTTGTATACAGTAGGCCTAATTATCGTCCTATCTCTATCTTATCTTTTATTTCAAAAATGTTGGGAAGATCATTATTTAACCGTCCCAACATATTCTTCGACAACTATCATATTTTTAATGGAATGGTCACTCTGCACAACTTGCTTTGGTTAATGCAGTGGACAAAATATTCATAGTGCTCTTGATTCAGGTGAAAGCTGTATTGGTGTTTTTCAAAGACCTTTGCAAAGCTTCCGATACTATTGATTATCATATTTTTTTAAGGAAACTGTCACATTGCGGTATTAGGAGACTGGCTTTTTCTCCCATTTCAAGTTATTTGTCTAATGGGCAACAGTAGGCTACACATCTTTTAATGGCATCAATTCTAATCGTCTTTTCATGAAGTGCAGAGTTTCTCAAGGGTCTGTCTTGGGTCTACTCTTATTTGTTATTTACGTGAATGATATTTGCAATGTCTCCACAAATTCCTCGCTTATTCTTCTTGCTGATAATACTAATATATTTTCTCTTGTTGTAATATTGAAACTTTAGAGTTACCATCTGTAATGAAATACATGAGTTATATTATTGGTACTCTGCAATAAGTTGCCCCTAAATATTGACAAAACAAATCATGTGGTATTTGGAAATTCCGCTACGACTATAAATGTTGATTTATATATGCATGGTTTATGCCTCAAGAGAGTCAATAATATAAAATTGCTTGGTGTGTATATTGATTCCAAGCTCTCTTGAAAAGTCTACATTAGTCATATCTCCAAACAAGTTTCAAAGGGTGTCGGTATCTTATTCAAGCTGAAATATACTTTTCCAAGGAAAACATCTAAGATCTACATAGTCTTAAACAACCACATATATCATATTGCTCCTCTGTTTGGTCTGGAACATTTAAAACTAACCTCAACCAGCTTTTCAATCTTCAGAAACGAGCTGTGAGGCACATCACGTATCCCGTCTCACGTGATAATACGAGTCATTTATTCTCCTCTTCAAATGTGCCTGAGCTTAATGATCTCATTTCTTTGAATGTTTTAACGTGTACGGACCGTGCTATGAACAACATGCTTCCAAATTTCGCTACCTCCTATACTATAAGTCACTCTATTCACACTTATAATACCAGACAGGCGAGTAATTTACGTGCATCTTTTTATCGTAAATCTAAAAGTATGCAGTCTCCGATATCGTTCGCTTTCTTTGTTGAATAATCATGTTATTAGTTTAAAATCCTGACCTTCGGTTTCTTCGTTCAGGCGTCAACTGAGATTTCACTATAAAACATGGTATCGATTGTATCCGTTGTATATGGTAATGTGGGGGGGGGGGGTAGAAATTATACAAGTTATATAGGTTATATTTGTTCGGTTTATTTGTACGTAATATACTATCAGCTGGATTGACCAATTAGGGATTTCTTGGAACTATTTGTACATGCATGTATCATCATATTAAACACCCCCGTCATTTAAACGTCAAACCCGGTTTATTGCTGCAGAAAGTTGAATTTAGCTGAGCTTTCTATGAAAATGTCCCAATTTCAACAAGTGAATATGAATTGCAAGAAATTGTGCGGGTTATTTTGAGAAAAAAACTTGACCGAGCTTTACAGAACTGATTGACAACCAATAGGCCAAGGCTATGTACAGTAAGATATTGGCCTTTTAACTGGAAAATGATTTTCAATGCATGATTAAACACAAAATAACAAAAATTAACACAAATATCTGTCTTAGTGGTATTATCCAATTGTTAATAAGACCAATTTTCCTGTATGATCACTAATGACCTATACAGCCTAAAATTCATTCAGTCAGGTTGATAATATTTCTATGAAACATTTTCTGTTTCAAAGATTACATTTCTGATAATAAATTTAAGAATTAGAGGCTTCTTTATGAAATAATGCGGTCCCGCCAGGTTACATGACAGTAGTTTTTCGCTTTGATCGTGAAAATGCTATGATTTGGTTACCTTAAAAAAAAATTCACAACCGAATGATTACTATATGTATCAAGTTTCATCTTGTAAGTCAAACAATGTTATATATTTTTACCCATGATGACCTCCAAATGACCTTCAAAATGTTCACCACTAAATGTTTACTATATGTACCAAGTTTAATGTAAATCCAACAATGTTTAGTAATTTGCCTTCAAATGACCCATGATGACCTTCAAATGACCTTCAAAATTGTAGGCACTAAATGTTTACTATATATACCAAATTTTATTTAAATCCTACAAAGTTTAATAGTGTGACCTCAAATGACCCCTGATCATCTCCAAATGACCTCCAAAATATTAAACACCAAATGTTTACTATATATACCAAGTTTAAATCCAATAATGTTAAGTAATTTTGCATAAATTAGGCTGATTAGCATAAATAATTAGCGTATTTCGTGCTGTAAATTCAATCAGTTTAAGAACTCATGTGCCTTCAACCCCCAACCAAATGTGGTCATCATAGCTCGTACGGTTCAGGAGATATGCTGTTCACAAACTTAATGAGCCGGCACATAGCATATTTTATAATCAAATCAAGAACTCATGCCCCTACAACCCCATGCCAAATTTCGTCAAAATAGCTCATACGGTTCTGCTGTTCACAAGCAAAGTGCACAGACAGATGGACACACACACACGCACGTCATAGTGAGCACTAAGTCTCTTCTGAACATAGTTCAGGCAAGACAAAATAGAACCGTTCACATGGTGTGTCTGTATGTGATACAACAGGGTGCGGAAATCATTGACGTTGAGATTCCCAAGCTTCAATGGCTAAGGATTGCACACATCATGATCATATACACTGAGATAGAGAGAGAGAGCATTGATGAACATTACAAAGAACCCAACAAGTGTTAACATTGTGTATGTGTGTGTGATACAACAGGGTATAGAAACTTGAACAGTGACATGTACATGTGTATGGAAAAGCCACATGGTTTGCGACATACCCAGTGTGCTGAAATATTCTAGAATTACGTACATATGCAATCGATGAAACATCATAAATCAATCCATCCGTGTTGGCCAATCAGCATTTGCGCTCCGCCTCAGTGCAAATTTCGTGTATAAGATCGTCTACACACACTTAAGTGAATGCAACTTCCTAATTTACTTGTGTAAGACTAGAGTCGGTCGAATGATTCTCGGCTGCAAATAATATAACGTCAATTTATGAAAACAGCCAAAATACTTCTTCTCCTCCAGTTGGTGTGGTACTATATTTAGAGTCTGTCATAATTAGACTTGGGTAGTGCTTCCTTCGGGGTGTTCGGGAATTGAAGGTCAATGGTCAGCTAGTGGTCATTTGGGGTCAATTTATGAAAATGATCAAAATGCTTCTTCTCGTACAGTTTTTATGGTACAATGTTGAGAGACTGTCATGATTAGACTTGGGTAGTGCTTCCCTCAGTTTGTTCAGAATTTTGAGGTCAACGGTCATTTAAGGGTTATTTGGGGTCCAATGAATTCTAGTGGTCAGTTGAGGGCCAAAGCTGTGCTATACATAAACGCTTTACCAGATTTTGAAAGAACTTTGACACAATGCTTATTGGGTTATGGGTCATCAGTGGTGTTCTGCGATTTGAGCTCAACGGTCATCTAGTGGTCGGTTGGGGTCAGCTTATGAAAACGGCCAAAATGCTTCTTTTCCCATAGATTTAATGGTACAGTATTGAGTTTTTGCCATAATTGTACTTGGGCAGTGCTTCCTTCGGGTGTTCAGGAATTTGAAGTCAATGGTTATCTAGTGTTCATGTGGGGTTAATTTATGAAAACGGCCAAAATGCTCCTTCTCCTACAGTTTGTGTGGTACTATGTTGATAGTCTGCCCTAATTAGACTTGGGTAGTGCTTCCCTCGGGGTGTTCGGGATTCTTAAGGTCAATGGTCATCTAGTGGTCATATGGGGTCGATTTATGAAAACGGCCAAAATTCTTCCATAGATTGAATGGTACAGTGTTGAGGGTTTGTCATTGTTATACTTGGATGATGCTCCTTGGATGTGTTCAGGGATTTGGGTCAAAAGTCATCAGGGTCATTATGAAAACACTTTAGAGGCCTGCATATTGTGTGATTCATTACAATCATCTACATGTACATGTTATGATAGGCTTCAGGAAACGCAAACACAGTGGTCGTTGGATTATGAGTTATCATGTGGTCCGGGATTTGTGGTCAGTGTCTAGGGGTCTTTGGGGTCATATGAAAGTACTGAAGTGCCCGTAAATTGTAATGGTTAAAATTATCGTATTCATACATAGCTATGTTGGATTTTGATGTGATTTGGACAATGATACTTACATGGCAGGTCATTACGGTTGAGCTTATGCAATGTTGCAAATACAATGTCTGGTATAAGCTCTGAACCATTGGTTCTCTGGTTGTACATTTTTGCATAGAGCGAGGTGAAAAAATGTTGCTAGTGCTCCCCCCCCCTCCCCCATGAGATGATGGTTCCCTCTCTGTGCCTCTTACCAGTAAAATCCTAGAATTAAATTAAACGGTTCTTGATCGCCAAAACCATATGTTGGTAACTTTCTCTTGATTACCTAAAAATATTTGCTACAGAATTGCAGTAGGCCTACTGCGGTTATCCAGTGCAGAATTTCTCCATGACATTTTTGCCGAATGGTACAATTCTTTATGCTCGTTCTGTTTAGGTCTACTGGTTCATGCTCACAGTCCCCCCTAAAAAGCATACGGTGGCGATAATATTTGGTCATGTAAATATGGACTTCCGCAGGGTTTCACGGCTGGATGGGGAGTACCCCACATCACCTGTAAAAGATGCCCCGACATCCACTCGAGGCTCGTTTTTCGGACCAGAAGTTACCCCCCCCCCCTCCCCCCAGTTTTCGTTCAGTGGCTGGGGTATAGGCCTACTGAGGTCTGCAGACATCTTCAAACAACAATGCCATGATCTTCGATGGGCTATGCAGATTGACTATGCAGCTTATATAAACCATTATTATCTTTGCTTGAGTTGGTTCTACTGTGCTGGGGGGGGGGAGCTACATTGGTTTTGGTAGTAGAATTATCCGCCCTTTTGTGTCTATATTGGACTCCTACCGAGCGTCCCAGAAGTTGCTCTACTAAAACTTGGAAATAAAACCCTGCCTCATGCACCCAGAGCCTCTAGAGGCTCTCAATGATGTTCCGGATCATAATAGTGCCAAGTTTTCCAGCCCTTGTACACGAGTAGGCCTAACCTAGTGCGAAAACTGTCAGAGTGAGCCTTTGCGTTGATTTGATAGAATCACTTCAGCATGAATGCTGTTTGCCATACAGCGGTAGACTGGATTCTGTCTCGGTACGTAATGAAGTAGTTTAATATATTATTAGCTCATACCAGCTGGTGGGAGTTATTGTGATCGTGCTGTATCTCTGTCTGTATGTCTGTCTGTCTGTGTCTATCCGGCAACAATTGGTTAAATTGTTCCCGTGCGTACACGCTTCGACGGATTTCGACGAAACTTGGACACAATGACCAGTGGGTGGTGGGCCATCAAACTGCATCCAGCATTTCAGATCGGAGATCATGTAGGGGTCAGCAGAGGCCAATAACTGGGAACACGCAAAACTCTTCTCCTCCTACGGTTTGATTGTACAGGGCTGAGGGTTTGTCATAATAATCCTTAGGTAGTGCTACCTCCGGGTTGTTCAGGGATTTCGCACGGATGGTGCTAGTGGTCATCTAGTGATCAAAATACTAAGAAATGTCGGATAGATATGAAGTTTGGTACATATAGTAAACATTTGGTGAGAAATATGTTGAAGGTCATTTTTAGGTCATTAGGGGTCATTTGAGGTCAAATAATAGATTTACATTAAACTTGGTACATACAGTAAACATTCGGTGCTGAACATTTTAAAGGTCATGTGGAGGTCATCATGGGTCATTGAGGTCAAAATATTAAACATCGTTTTATGCACATGAAACTTGGCTACATGTAGTAAACATTTGGTGACAATCCTTTTGTGACAATCATTTGGAGGTCATCAGGTCATTTGAGGTCAAATTACAAATTTACATGAAACTTGGTACATACAGTAAACATTTGGTGCTGAACATGTTAAAGGTCATGTGGAGGTAACAACCATTTTGAAGGTCATTTGTAGGTCATCGGCGGTCATTTGAGGTCAAATTGTACATTTACCTGAAACTATGTACATGTAGTAAAAATTTGGTGCTGAATATTTCAAAGGTCATTTGGAGGTCAACAGGGGTCATTTGTTGTCAAAGTAATAAACATTGTGGTTTTTACATGGAACATGGTACATATAGTTAACATTTGGTGGTGGAAATGTTGAAGGTCATTTGAAGGCCATCAGGGGTCATTTGAGGTCAAAGTACTGAACAATGTTGGATTCACACAAAACTTTGAGCATGTAGTCAACATTTCGTGCCAAAAATGTTGAAGGTCATTTGAAGGCCATCAGGGGTCTATGAGGTCAAAGTTCTAAACATTGTTGGATTCACATGAAACTTGGTACATATGGTACATATAAATTATGGGTGTGCATGAAATTCAGTAGATGTAGTCAGGATTTCCCCATAATGAGTACATGGTCCCTATGGTTGGGAGAGGTCAGAAGTTATAAGAGGACAGCAAAGGTCAAACAATGATAACCATGTGTAAAGTTTACAATGCCTGGTCAGATCAGCTAGGTTCGAAACTTGGTGTGTGAATTTTCGTAAAAAGTACTTTGTGGGATATATATTCCCACTAGGAAATAATTCTCGAATGAGATTGGTCCATTATGATCAGCTGACTGTTGGTTATCTTATGGATCAACCACCGCTAGATGGATCAACCAAGGTAAATCACTGGCGGATGAACATGTTTACGACCGTTCTAGCGTGTACACCGACTGACATAAGTATTAGCCTAACTGTGGACGACCGTCGGCCGAAATTATTCAAGTACATGCATGTAAATGACCCCTTTCAAATGATATTCCAGGTGACTGACAGTTATTCACTCAGTATTTCCTACATGGGAGTAATATTCTGGAAGTTGGAGAGCGAATAAAGTTGGTACTGTAACATGTAGGCTAAATTATTCAACATTCATCTAACCTTTTATTGGAAATATCCGCAGCCTAATTATCGGGCTGAACATATATAAATGTTAGCGCTTGTTCTCCAAATGATCCTTTCCAGAATAAACATGTCACATATTTCAGGGAGCATTTCTTCCTTTTTGGTTCCTTGCCGTAGGCGAAAGGAATATATGCAGTCACGCTGGCATACTTACATCAGAAGCTCTACCTATCTTCTGGCAAACATACTAATGCGATTTTGGCCGCGCGCTCAAAATATCACTGGAAAATAACGCCACACTTTTGAACAGCCCGCCCGCTAGTGGAACCCGGTGTCACGCTCATGCGCGGTACCAGCGTTCCATAGTCGCCATTCCTTGTTGGTGCCCTCAAGACTGCTGTTGAACTCTTGACGTGCCCCGGAATGTTTCACCATCCCACCTTTCTTACGTTGCTTCAACCCAAGATTCTTCCAGAATCCGGTGTAGTATCGATAACAGAATAAGATTTGAGGCCCCTTCCCCAGCGTTTCGACCACTAGGCGTCGGATTCTCGACTTTAGCAGTCGATTTTCTCTGTCGCACTCGGTCTTTTTGTTATACGCTAGTTGCGTAAATCTATTTGTCTGATCGCAAATTTCGGGGTCTCTTCGCCTTCTAACAGGGTGCATCCTTTTCGAACACTGTCTTGCGGTGAGTTTGACACCTTCTCCGCACCTGTGGGGTGTTGGGTTCTCCCTCTTCGGGAGTTTTTATTCGGGGGCCACCCCTATATTTGTATTAAATGTTTAGTAAGCATTGAACAGTGTGTGGGAACGTCTGTGTATTAGTTTCAGCCATGACCTTACGAAAGTTTTGTCGGGCCGTCATCGTTGCCCCCTCTGTACAGTAAGGTATGCAGGACTTCAATTGGTATTGTTTTCGAACCGATCGAGCATCGTTTGACAGAGTTACAGCGCCCCCAAGTGCACCCGATGATCGTTTTTTGGGAATTTCCTCAACTTTGCCAACCCCCCCCCCCTCCTACGAGGGAAGGGGGAGTAGGATATTTATTTGGTGGGGGCACCACATATCTATCCTCTAGGGTATGCTATGTCATGATTGTTTCTAACTTTTTTGTTTGTCTCCTCAGCAGGTCCTTCGCCGAGACTGGGTGTTTCGACGAATTCTTACATTCTTGCTGTTATCTCCTCAACCGAAGCCGCTACAGGGTTCTTTTGAGGACAAACACAATTCCAGGTAAGGCGTACCCGCTCCATGGTCGGTGGGTACTAGTACCCTATGACATCGTAGAGCATGCAGTAGGTGCCGTTCACACTGGCGGCATTCCAGAGCAAGGTCACGCTCCAGGTCGGGGAGGCGCTCATATCGCAGGAGGTGCAGCCGCTTCCCGTCCTACCACCGTCACCGCCGACACGCTTCTTCCCCGTCCTACCACCGTCACCGTGCAAAAACCTCCTGCTCCGGTGCTGAACCGTCGACCGACGTGATGGCGACGCTGAAGCAGCTCTCGGTGGAAGTCCAAACCTATGGGAGCAGGTCGCCATTAGGAAACCTTCGTGCACAGACTCCTCTGCGTCACAGGGCGCCTTCCTTGGGGCGGACGACGCACCGGTTCTGGAGAAGCAGGACGCTCCGGACGTCCAGGCGCCCGACGATGCTTTCTCGGACGACGACTCTCAGGATCTCGCACCCCAGGAGGTAGGGGTGATGCGATATCACAGAATGTCCCTCCGGGATCGGACGTCCCCCCCCCCCCCCGTTGAAGGGGAGTGGCTTCCGACATCGATCCTTACGGAGGCCAACATTGCTAGAACGTTGACTGGCCTCACCGATTCCGTCAAGTCGGCAGAACCGGCGCCAGAGGCGCCGTCTCATGCGTCTTGGCGCAGCGTTCTTGTCCCCAACGTCGCGGGTCCCACTGCGTCCCTGCAGTCCCGCCCTCTGCTCCACGTAGTCGGGTGAGTCTGATGATACGTTTCGGACGATGACTCTTAGGGTCACGCAACCCAGGAGGTAGGGGTGAGGCGATATCACAGAGTGTCCCTCCGGGATCGGACGTCCCCGCCAACCCCGTTGAAGAGGAGTGGCTTTCGACGTCGATCCTTACGGAGGCCAACGTCGATAGAACGCTGACTGAGCTCAACAATTTTTTTGTTGGCAGAACAGGCGTCCGGGCGCAGCGTTTGTGGCACCAACGTCTCGGGTTCCACTGCGTCCTCGCAGTCTCGCTCACTGCTCCACGTAGTTGGGGGCGTCCGTTGATACGTTTTCGGTCGATGACATCCAGAGTTACCCACCCCAGGAGGTAAGAGGTGACGAAATAGTTAGTGTCCCAATGGAATCAGATATCCCCCCCCCCCCCTTCGCCGAAGGGGAGTGGCTCTCGACGTCGATCCTCACGGAGGCCAACTTTGTTGGAACACTGACCGAGCTCAACGATCTCCCCGTGTCGGCGGAACCGGCTCCAGAGGCTCCACCCCGGGCGTCCAGGCGCAGTGTTTGTGGCCAGAATGTAGCGGGTGCTGCTGTGCCCTCAAAGTTTCGCCCGCTGATCTGTGTGAACGGGGTTCTAGCCAGTCTCTGGCGTCCCAGCTATGGTCGGCGTCCCTACAGCGAATTGAACTTATTGCCAAGATTTCCGCTTCCCCAGTAGGAAGGCCTACTCTGTACCCCTCCATTGCCATCGGCCGTCTTGGAACGGCTGGCGCGGAACAAGAAAGCCAAAGTCATGCGACCCTGAGGTCTCCGGTTCCGCCTTGTACTCACGAGTGCCGACTCGAACATCTCCGAGAGTTCGACAGAGCGACACGGTTTGGCCTCGGTTTGTCTCACCGATACCCCGGGCTCCCCTTCTGGCGGAGTCGTATCCCCGTATCAACTTTGCCTCTCCCACCCACAGCCCCGTCGCGTCCTAGTTATGGCTGGAGGAGGCTGCCTTGCCGGCAGTGCAGGTCGGAAGAGATTCCTCCCTATGCCTGCATTTTTCGCGACTCCGATTGTATAGAGTACGGTGTAGTGATCGAGAGAATGCAATCCGGGGGTTCCGCTCATCAGCGATGCATACAGACTCTTCCGACGGGAATCTGGTGTCTACGGCGGAGTCACGTAGCCTCTCACATCGGGCCTTGGCGAGGGAGCGACCCCGCTTATGTAGCATCGTCCCCTCATAGAACACGAGGCGGGCCTCGGGGTCCTGGTTCGACCTCACTTCGAACCCCTAAGCTCGTGTCCCACGATGAACGTTCCGTCAGGTCGACGTTGCTCCTGGCATTGCTTCGTTCGGTCTCTTCGATCGAGGGGGACACAGTCTGGTGTCCGGTCCGGGGGTTCAGACACTACTTGGTCCGCGCTCGCCCTCTGGGAGGGGGGGCGAGTCACTCTTACTACGTCTCGCCCCCATTCCTGGTCCTCGCGGGATTCCATCTCCCGGGAGTTCGTCTCGGCCATAGAGAGAGTTCTCCCGGAACTTAGAGGATACTAGGGTGTACGTCGTGCGAGCGCTCTTCTCCCTCTGTACTCCCTTTATGAGCGTCTCCTTGGAGGAAATCTCTTTCCGCGCCCCCTCCGAGGTAGCGCAGGTCCCTCCCGTTAGCCTGTAACCACTTCATATCAGCAGGGCCATGATGGATTGATGTCATACTTGGTACATGAGTTGCCCATGGTAAGTAGATAATCCCTTTTGTTCTCTAACTTTGTACCTGCTGAAACGTACGCATCTAGTGGATTTCAGTGCCAATCTCATTATTATTCATGAATGGGCGGGGCTCAGAAGCAATTTCTTCAAATGTGAATATTTCAGCAACCGTATGTCCAATTTTGAAAACTTGTTTTGGTGGCATTGGTAATAGGTGGGGTACATGTGTAGGTTGGAAACCTAATGCATTTCCTTAATATTCATGGAGCCGGCGGGCCAAATGTTATTTCACTGAAATTGATTCGTAACCACGTGATCTCAGCAGTAGCATAGTGGGTTGGTACCATACTTGGTACGTAGATTGCCCATGGAGAATAGATGATCCCTATTGATTGAAGTGCTAATCTCATTAATATTCATGAGTGGGTAGGGCGTAGAAGCAATTAATTCAAATGTTCAAATATCAGCAACCGTATGTCTAATTTTTTTCAAACTTGTTTTGGTGGCATTGGTAGGAAGTGGGGTACATGTAGGCAGGTGAATTCCTAATTGCATGTCATTGCCAATCTCATTTATATTATTGAGTAGGCTTGGAAGCAATTCTTAAAATGTCAATATAAACCTGTTAAGCATATGTCTGAATTGTTTTAATCCTGTATTGGTGGCACTTGTGAGGGTGAGATATAATTTAGCATGGAACTCAACAGGTGTCAAACACTGAAACCTGCACTGGTACTAAGTTAGCAATGTAGTGTTTTCTGCTCAGTTAGCTAGATGTGGCAGCATCAAACAAGTAATACATTAATGGCAATACCAGCAAAACCATGCACTTCAAAGAGGCAAGTAATCACAAATTCCTTGCCAAATGCAGAAGGAATCTATGCGGTCATGATGGCGTGCGTATGTGTCTGTGTGTATGTGTGTGTATGTGTGTGTCCGTAACGCTCCTTGTAAACACGATAACTAGAGAACGCAAATGTCTACCAAGTTCATACTTGGCATGTAGGCAACCCATATGGAGTACAAGAACCCCATTGTTTTTGGTGCTGTTCGATGAGTTCATACGTGGTATGTAGTTTGCCCATATGAAGTACAGGAATCCTATTGTTTTTGGTACTGGTTCAATGTCATTTGAGGTCAGCAGAAGTCAAACACTGAAAACCTTGTAAACACGATAACTGGAGAATGCAAATGTCTACAGAGTTTATACATGGCATGTATATTGCCCATATGGAGTACAAAAACCCTATTGGTTTTGGTACTGTTTCAAGGTCATTTGAGGTCAACAGAGGTCAAACACTGAAAACCTTGTAAATGTGATAACTGGAGAATGCAAATGTCTACAGAGTTCATACTTGGCACGTAGGTAGCCCATATGGAGTACAAGAAGCCTGCCATTTTTGGTACTGTTTCAAGGTCATTTGAGGTCAATTGACAGAGGTAAAATACTGAAAACCTTGTAAACACGATAACTAGAGAATGCAAACATCTATGGTGTTCATTCTTGGCATGTAGATTGCCCATATAGATTACAAGACCCCTCTCATTTTTGGTACTGTTTCAAGGTCACTAGAGGTCAAATACTGAGAACCTAGTAATCACGATATCTGAAGAACGCCAACCTCCACAAATTTCATATTGGCATGTAGATTCCCCACACAGAGTACCTCAACCATATTGTTTGTTTTGCAGTTTTGAGGCCAGTAGAGGTCAAGCACAGAAAACTGTGTAATCGCATGTGTTTGAAGAACACCAATTTTCACAAATTGCACAAACAGACA
>JAODUJ010022186.1:0-28173 GCA_027564615.1 Psolus chitonoides | reverse complement strand
ATTGGGTGGATGTGGTACTGAGTGGGTGTTTTGAGGGAGGTCTGGTTTTTCTAACGTAGGTGATCTTGGCGTTTTGTATTTTTGTTTTGTACTTCAGTTTTGAATGGTTCCAGTGTGGTCTGGTTTGTTTTTGGTCGTTGGCCCGTGTCCGTTTCTTGTCACGTAAAAAGCACACTTTGACCCCCTTAAGTTCAATACCAGGAGTCTACGTCTTGGGAGGTGGCGTTAGCGCCAAAAATTTTACTCGTAAGACTCTCTCGCGCTGTCGTAAATCGAGACTGAACTGGTTTTTTTTTACAAGTGTGCTCCCATAACTCCCTCTAAATAGATGGCGCCCGACCACAATTAAAAGTTAACTGACAGTCTAACACAGGGGTGGTGGGGGTACAGCCTCACAGAGGGCGTTTAGGAGGCCCAAGGGGGCTGTGATCAAGATGGAGATGGCTAAGGGGCCGCTGACACATGCAGAGGGGGCGTTCACACCCCACAAGGCGGCGGTGCGATACGGTTGGTAACCACCAGACCACTGGGTCTAACAGTCAACAAACTATTGTTTTTTCAGATGTCATTTGCATATCATTATGCAGCAATTTTGAGAAAGTACTTAGTGTAAAAAATAAGAAGAAAACTTGAATGAAGTGAGTATATTTGTCTTCTTTATGATCTCATCGCCCCGAAGGGGCGGATGAGATATTCCTAGTTGATTTGCTGTTAGAGCACAAAATCCAAGTTTCTGTTACATGGCAACGGTTGCCATGGTAATGATTCTGGGGGGTGAGTAGCGACACCTCAGGGGTACCCCATGATGAAGTTACCTTGGGTGCTGGGGGTCCAGTGAAGGGGTGCAACCAAAAGTCTGTCCGTGTGTGGACATTTTCCGTGTGTTAGTGTGTCCGATTTTTGATGTTTTTTCTGTCTTATCTCAAAAACCGATTGCCCAATGAATTTCATTTTTTGCATAGAGGTGAAATGTGGCAAAAGCTTGTATTTTTTGTCAAAATTAAGTAAAAATGTCAAAAACTGTGGAAATTTTGTGGAAAAATCACTATTTTTAATCAAATTCCTATATTCATACTAAAATACAGTTTTCTACACATAAATTAAAAATCCCATGCCCGATCATGTTCAAACTTGGTAGACAAGTCATGGCATATTTTATCACTAAATGTAGAGAATTTCATGGAAATGTTGAAAATATGTAATTTTTGTGGAAAATTAGCCTTTTTCTGTAACTTTTGGTTAAAAATTGTTTTTTGAGCATATCACCAAAACTGTGAGGCTGTTTAACCTCAAACTTGGTAGGTAGATCAACTTTAATGAACATTTTCAAAATGTTGGTCAAACTAAAGAAACGTCTGATTTTTTTTGGAAAAAACACTCTTTTTTAATCAAATTTCACTTTTTGGAGAAAATACAGCTTTCTAGACATGAAATAGAAACTCCCATGCCCTATCACATTTAAACTTGTTAGACCAGCCAGCCATGGCATAATTGTTCACTGAATGTAGAGAATTTGATTTGATTTTTTAATTTGAGATTTGAGACTACGGGTTCAGGAAGCCAATAAGGCTCATACGAGGAACCCTGGCCATGTTGATCGTGGATGAGCACCGGCAATAACTCGCCTTCTCTTTTCGATTAGTGCTCAGATGATATCGAGGCAGGGGTGAAATCCCATCCTGCTCCCGGGACCGCCATTTTACGTCCCCATCCGACAGACGTGAGTGTTACCCTCAGCGTTCACCCACTTTCCTGAATGCTGAGAGAGGTGGTAGCATTGCTCGCCATCACTGCAGAGCAGCCGTGCCGAACTAACCATGGAACCTAATTTCTCCGAATCATTCCCCCACACTACAACAAAACCGCCATGACTGCACCACAGCCCTTTGACGAAACCAGAAATTGCGAGACCATCAACAACTGCCGTACAGTTTTTTGACAAGCAATCAAGCAAGGTGTGAGTGGGATTCGAACCCCAGACCTCTTGGTGTAAGTGCAACACTCAAACCACTACACCACGTACCACCTTAAATTAAAGATATGTTAAAAATGTGCATTTTGGGGGGAAAGTCAAGTCTTTTGGGGGAATTTTGGTGCAGTCAACAAAATGGGCTATGCTAGGCGATGAGATCAGCAACTCTGAGGATTGCCTAGCTCTTTGTTTTATTATTTTGACCTCAATTAGGGGCCACTGCAAATCTCACCAGCCAGCACTTGCTCAGAGGTTGTTTTTCTTAAGAAACACCAGCTGGGTGGCTTCATTCATCTCCAACTAGATTGATAAGGCTTTTACACAAAAGTTTGAAGGAAGCTGGTATATTAAAGAAGGGTAGATCAAGTTTGCAACAACGCCCAATATATTGTCAAGGTTTACTGGACTCTGCTCAAAAATAATAGTAACCCTATTTTTTTCCTTTAAAACCCCTGTTGAACTTTGCTATCAAGTTTTTCTATGGTTAAGATTTACGACCACCATACTTTTTTGGTGGGTGAGATCCTCCTATTTTTGGATATGTACACCACTTGGTTTGGGTGTAGTTGGGTAAATGAGGAGGATGTCTCTTTTTAGTGCATTGATCTTTTTTGCTGATATCATCATCAGCCAGTATTAAACGGGTTTTTCCCCAAAGACCATGGTGGTTGGTATTACTTTACTCATTCAGCAAACGTTCTCACACCAATTCACTATCTCACACGGTCTTGAGCATCCTCCTTCCTTAAGCCAACCTCACAGAACAAGCCCTCCCCAACCGGTGTATTCCATATCATTGGTCGCTTGGGTTGTCTCAATCACCTTTTCTGTTTTGATTAGGGGGGCTTACACCTTTACCAGACTGAAAACAGATCACTGCATGTTTCGTTTTACAAGGTGGGCCTGACTGGCGCGCCGGCCTAACAGGACAATGATAATAATAATATCTATGTATTCACACCGAAGTGTTCGAAGTGCTTCACAGATATTACCCCCTTCATAGACCACAAGGCACGCACTCCGACAAACCTGGAGAGTGAACGGCCGCAGCTAACTCTGGTTTGTGTGCAAGTTGCTCACAGGTGCCCATTTACACCTGGGTGGAGTGAAGCAATGGAGATGAAGTGCCTTGCTCAAGGGCAGACCAGAAAAGTTGGTCGGTACTGATGGGGTTTGAACTCACAATCCTCAGATCATTAGTCCACAGCTCTGCAATCAATCAATCATGCGAGCACATGCCGGGACGGCACTTAGCCGAACCAACCCCCCTCCTCCTTCAAGCACCCGGTCTCTTCCGGGCAATCGACCAGGCCTGGGCGTGGCCCATTCCCCACAGCTCCCTGAGGTAACTGCTCATCTGCGACAAACATGAGATATGTGGCCGTCCTGGCGGTCTACCCCAACCCACCGGATCCTGAGCAGCCAGGATACGGCTCTGCCAACCGAGCTAATCCCATCTCTCAGTTGATATTATTTTGTTTGTGGGAACTCAAATACTCAAGTTTATGCAAACATATGCAAAGTCAGCAGGTTGACTTTAGGACGAACACGCTGTGAACTGATCGGTTTCTCTCATGCCAAAGCGTATGTGCCGCCTTCAAGGCCATGATTTTCAAGCTGCAATTTCATGACCTACACCCACAAAACATACATACCTTTATAACTACTCTGTAGAAAGTTCCATGATGTCATATAGAGTTTAGTTTCCCCTCTGCTTTTACAAGGACTTGGGACCTTCATATCAAAGTAGAAATGCATGTAATTAATATTTTTAGTAATGTATTTGGAGTTTTGAATGTATTCAGGTCTTTGATTAATAACTCCGATACTACATGCTGAACAAGATATATTATGTACATGCATTTCTCCAGTGATTTGGTAGCATTAAAAACCGAATTTTCTTTTGGTGGAACTTTCAGCTCTCCTCCAATGATCAAGGTTCTGCACATCAGCATCAGCCAGGATCACAGTTCTTGGATTTTCCTTTATACAGTCAGAACACGTTTCCTCGGTCCTCCATCTTTCCGGGTGTAGTGCCATCCTCACACAGTCCCAGTACTTCCGCTGGCACCACTTTGTTACGTCCCCTGTCAAAGTGTTTATGAGAAAAAAAATTGTGTTGCGAGGCCTCCCTCCTCTCCATCCCTCCATTTGTCTGTGAGTAGCAGGCTCTGAACACCATTGTTCCTTGCGAGATGCTCAAAGAACTGCATTTAAACGCCGTCTTGCCACTTACTCCACCAGCCTCCCTCCAATGGATGCAGTTCTGCACATCAGGGTTCTGCACATCAGCATCAGGCAGGTTTGAACTTCAAACTCAGATCTTCCTCAGCACAGCCAGAACATGTTTACTTGTGGCAGATCCAACTGCTCACTGTGCACCAGCCAGATTTGAACCTCTCCGATCGTCCCGCACACAGTAAGGCAATGTTTCCTTGGAGCGGATCTTCCTACATACATTCAGGCCACGTTCTCTCGGGTCGGATCCAACAGCTTCCCTCCAAAGATCATGGGTCTGCACACCAGCCAGGTTTGAACTTCTCAGATCTTCCTACATACACTCAGGCCACGTTCTCTCTGGGCGGATCCACCAACTCTCCTCCAGTGAAACCCTAGAATGTTACTTCTTTCTCTTTTTCCCCAACCCATCATACCTCCTCTTTGTGAATTCTTGTAGAGTTTCACTGGAGGTTGCAGGGCAGTACAATGCCCCCCACAAATTCTTGTGGGTGGTACTGTTGATGACCTGCCCACACTTCTTGCAGGTGCGCTCTTCTTTTGACTTTTTGTATCCGCGGCGGGTCTTCCCCTCAGCCAGCTCCTGGGCCTTCTTCTGCCGGTACCGTTTAGTTTGGTAGTGCTCATCATGGGGTTGGCTGGAGGATGCAGCTGCCAAGGAGGCTGAAGGAGCACCGGCCGGGATCATCATCAACCGAATCACAGGCTGGCTAGATGGATATGAGGATGGCTGCTGGGGCGTTGGCTGGGTTGGTGGATTGGTGGATGCTTGCAGGGCTGGAAGCAGTGGGGCAAATTTGCGTGTCTTTGCCTTCACGCTACCAGCGGTGTTGCGTGGTAGGGAGGCCGTGTGGGAGCAGGAAGGTTGGCTGGGGACGTCTGGGAGAGATACCGGTGTTGGTGGGAGAAGCGGCGTGCTCGCAGTCAATGGAGGATCGGATAGAGCCAGGCCCTGCTCCAACATCCGGGTATTATCCCTCCGTAGCTTGTCATTGTACCTGAAATGAAAACACAGACAAAGAAACGTGTGGTGATATCGGAAATTTGTAGTTGCTGGTGGAGGAAGCGATGAGACTGAGGTCAACGGGGATGCAACCCTTGCTCCAGAATCTAGGTATTGTCCATGCATAGCTTGAAAAATCTGAAAAACAGTTAAGAAATTCAAGAAGGAAATGTGTGATGAGTTGCCGGTGCTGGTGGAGAAAGTCTCCTTTTTTTAAAAATTGCTCGACAATTAAAAAACAGATTTACTTCATAATGCCAATTTTCAAGCTACTACTTCGAAATGTCTTGGACGCTCGGCCAAACCTCGGACTTGCAATTATGTGAAGGTAATCTACTGCTTCTTTCGCGTTTATACATGCACACACACGACAAAGTAACCACTATGTCTCGTCCTTGACTAAGATAAGGCGAAAAAAAAAAAACTAATTTATCCCTTTCAATTTGAATATACAGCATTACTTACGGAATGGTACCGATCACCAATGCAATTTTCCCTTCTTGAGATTTTGGTTTACCCCTTGCTTGAAAGTTCACCACTAATTGTATTCACAAAATTTCGGATCGCTCTCACAATTACAATATCAGTTTTGACGTGGACTTACCAAGCACGCAGGGTCTGCTGATTCAGGTATGGCAGCTGAATCCCAGTCCCCTCCATGACGGTGGCATTGTTGAGTATGGTAGCCTGGATCCTGTTGTACGCCGCCATGATCCGGCTCCACCGGGTCCCTTCGTTCTTCTTGGGAGTCCGGATACTCTGGCATAGCCGTTGCACCACTGCCTCAACATACCTGTTGCAGTCTGGTTTGGCAGCAGGTATGGAGTCGGGTGCTCTGACACTACTGTAAAGCAAAACAAAAAACGTTAATTAACAGTGTCATCCGATTTTAACCACAGGTTCAATATACCACGCATGGTGCCTGGGAGCCAATGCCAATGCAAGTTCCCCCTTAATGTCACAGATCGATGGGGGCGCTCACAACATCTGAATAGGCCCCGTGGAGTATCTCTATAGACTGATTGAGTTCTCTTGCTTCGTTGTAGCCAAAGTATCTGGTCAATGAGATTTCCTTGATGAGCAAACTTGGATGCTTCGATCTAGCCAAGGTCATTTTTCCAGTCTTCCATTCTTGGAACCTGGGGGTGAAGAGACATTCCTCTTTAAACATCACTATGACAAGTGATTGTCCATAGGACGAGATTGGTAGATGCCACAGTGCCGTTGAAAACTTCATCACTCGGTATGGCTCCCCGAGATGTTGAACGATTCATGCATCCTTGAAAACCTTCCTTATTTCTTGTATTTCTTGTGTAGTATGATTACCAGACAAGTGTTCTTGTCATGTTCTGCTGCCTACCAGTCAATTTGCCAGCACATGAGAACACAAGCCCTGGAGCATATGCAGCACAGAAAATGACAGCATGTGATGAGGGATCTAATGGGACAAGGAAGATTAACAGGTCTTGTAGTCCTCCTTCACATTCTTTACTAAGAAGAAAAAGTGAAAGGGTTTAAATTGACTTGGCATTCTAAAGACTGCACTCCCGGAGGCTTGACAGTGTTTGGGGCCAAAATTCATGGTAACCATGTGAATTGTACCACAGCACAGAAAATGACAGCATGTGACAGGGGATCCAATGGGACAAGGAGGATTAACTGGTTTTGTAGTCTTCCTACACATACTTCATCAAGAAGAAAGTGAAAGGTTTAAACTGACTTACCATTCTAAAGACTGCACTCCCGGATGCTTGACTGTCTTTGGGGCCCGGAATTTGTGGTAACCATGTGGATTGTACCGCTCCTGGAAGCTCGTCCTGTGCTTGTCGTAGGCGGAGAGAGCATTCCACAAGCGTATGACCTCTGTGGTCTGGTCTGGTGTGAGGGCCTGGTTTCCATCAGCCAGGGTTATGAGGTACTCTGCCAGCTTCTGGATAGCTGCATAACCAGGCAGGTTGTCTGGTCCAACAGCTTCCTGTAACAACAAATGATATAACACATCAGGGAACTGATACTTATCCTGATCAAGTATTGCTTTATCCTTCATCACCTGCGGGCGAGGTCTCAACTCCTGTGTCCGTTCAGATCTGCTCTATGGTAGTAAATGTTGGGCAATGCGAAGAGAGGACAAGTCTGACCCATTGAGATATGAAAAGAGCTATTAGCAAGTGGTTCTGTGGTGTTACGAACGTAGATAGGACCAGCACACCCGATCTTTGCAATAAACTGGGTATCAAACCTCTCAGTAATATGTTGAGATCTAGAAGAATGGGATGGATTGGACATGTTGAAGGCAATGACACCTTGATGAAGCATTGTTCAAGGATAGTTGTCAAAAGGAAAAAGCATTGGAGATTGTCCCAGGAAAACCTGGATAGATATGACATCAGAGCCTCCAACCGGACTGATGATATGGCAATGGACACCCGGAGAAGAGAATTGCAACACCGTTCTACCAAGACCTCCAACCCTCCATGCAAGGAAAGAAGAATCTGAACCGGATAGTAAGTGTGTGAGTGTGACATCCACGGTCTACACACACTAAGAATAGATATAATATATTATTTATGACGTCCACACCTCACCAGCAGTTCTTGTGTCAGTTCAATTTCTATTTTGCCATTTACAAATTCTGGATAGGGTTACATGTGGTATTTTGAATAGCAATTTGTCTCAATTGTGTAGCAATTTGCTATTGCTATGCAGCTGTTGCGAGCACTGATATGGCAGCTTATAGGGTAAGTAAGCAATTTTGTACATTTGCATTTTGACAAATAAATACCTTTAAAAGGTGGATCTTTGCTTGATGAGTTTAATATTATGACACCCTTTAAAAACATGAACCACTAGCGAGTGTTTTTGGCGTGTGATCAAAATGGTGGCATCTTAACTTTCTTGACACTAATAATACCCGGTCTGTCACCGTGCGTTACAAACGACTGGATGATAACTTACATCAACAATCCCAGGGTTTGGGTCGATGGGTAGGTCCGGAGCGGGAGCATCCACGGGAGGCGGTTGAGTCGGTACACCCGAGGCAGGCGGCGGAGCAGGAACACCCGCGGCAAGTGGTGGAGCAGGAACACCCGCGGCAAGTGGTGGAGCAGGAACACCCGCAGCAGAGGGTGGAGCAGGAACACCCGCGGCAGGCGGTGGAGCAGGAACGCCCGTGGTAGGCGGTGGAGGGTCATCTATGAGGGGTACCAATGGCGGTGATGTGTCAGTGGGCATTGGAAGATCAGTGAGTGTGGCTACGGTTTGGATCTCACCACTCACATCCTCTTCTATTAGCTGAGGCTCTTCAGTGGGAATGTCAGGATGGATGTCATCTCCATTTTCGAAGGCCTCCAGCATCACTGACGCGAGATCGGACTTGCCGGTTTGTCCCAGCAAATACTCAAGTCCAATTTTCTCCCCTATAAAAACAAGTGAAAATCAAACATGGATTTAGAAACACCACAACTGAACACATTTTAAATTGTAATCAACCAAATCAGCAGAGATGAGAATGCTGAGACGAATCTTCGGAGTATCACTGAAGGACAGGCGAAGGAGTGATGACATCGGAAAGGAAGATAACATACAAAAGTGAAGGAGACAAGGTAAAGACGGTTTAGCCACCTACAGAGAGCAAAGGAGGTACTGACAAGGGATGTGAAAGGGAAAGAGAGGAAGACCTGGAATTATGGAGACCTGTGAGACATGATACCAGATATAGCAGAGGACAGGAAAACCTGGAGAAGGAGGATTCGGGCGGTCGACGCTGAAGCATCGGGATAAGGTCTTGGAGAAGGAGACAGAACGAGATGACTTGTAGAAAAGATTATTATATTACTTATTGGCTTTATTTAACACACGAAACTCATGGAAAAGGGATAGTGATGTTCTCGAATTTAATTGGGTGATCCAGGGTCGTGATTTCAGAACCAGGTAGTCACATCATCGGGCAGGCATCTGGTGCCAACACTAGTGTTAATAAATCTGGCCCCATCTAAGAGTGAGCTCTTGGATGAGGTGGTTAAGGACCAGAATCTGAATAGTTTCAGGTTGTCGTCCGTCTTGCTGCCAGTTGTCTCTTGACGCCCATCGCCCCAATCTCCTCTGGAATTCTGTGATGTAACAGCGACGATGACGAATAGTTATGATCGAAGTTAAGCTTGGTTATAACAATATACCAAGATCGATCACAACCATCTGTTACCTTTTATTTTATGCCTCCTGTTCCATGATTAAAGGCAAGAATTTATGATCTCTGGACTAAAAACTCAGTGAGGCCAAAGGTTATCCCAGTTACAAGAAAGCCAGAGACTTTGAGACCACGTCTCAAGCTCCAGAGGCCAAAGCCAACATCTGCCGAAAGTAGCTGATGTAAACAGATTTGTTGATTTATCGCAAAACCAACCCTCCTCAAATTACACAACTTTCCCTGAAACAAAGTATCTTTTCATCTTCTAAAATTACCTCAAATTGGCTAATCAATAACATACCAGTGTAAATGCGGGGAGATCTGAAGGAAGGCAAGATCTTCTTGCCGAGGACAGCCTCACTCAAGCGGTTGGTGGCTTCCCGCAGCGACTGACTGTAGCTAACTGGCTCCTCCTTGGGCACACCTTGAGCTGCCCCCGCCCTGTTCTGGTTCCACCTCCCGAGGCCCTCTACAAGGTATGCCTGGAACAGTACTTCATTGGCCAAGGTCCCTGAAAAAACAGATAATGATTGCAAGTCAAGGATATACAACCTACCCAGAACCTTACATAAGTCTGGGGAAGACTGGTGAAGAGCTTGGTATGGAGCGTGGCTCTGTATGGATCAGAGACATAGACGATCAAAACAAAAGACAGACATCGCCTAGAAAGTTTTGAAATGTGGATATGGAGGAGAATGATGAAAGTGAACTGGAGGAATCATACAATCAATGAAGACATATCATGCAAATGGTGGATGAAAAGACCCTGATGAAGACGATTCGAAGGAGGCAAATGGCCTGATGGGATTTTGTGTAGTGTACTGTAGCCAAATTAAAAATATATTACACTGTTGACATCAAAGAATGTTGCCACCACAGATAACTCTGAAACGGCTTGTTGTCTCAGGGTATTGATTCCGCACTAATGCCGGATGGACATGTTAATTAAGTAATAAACTGCAATTGACTCGTCCTGCGCAATAAACGGTCGAGACTCGAAATTTCGTCCAAGTCCTTTAATACACTCAAATTCGAGGCGAGCCCTAAATGTTGAAAACATCATTTCCGGTAGGATTTTGTGTATGTCTCCTCCGCGGAACAATAGCTTACAGCTGTGTGCCATGTAGAGAGCATGATCCATCATTCCTAGTTCCTACAGACATGTGCATCAGATTAGGTAAGTGCATGCAATGTTTTTGCACGCTCGTAGGTGCGTGTGTGACAAATTTGTGCCCGACTGCGTGCCGAGAGGGAAGGTGCATTCACATTTCGAACTGAAATAATTATGTCTGCCACCATGCATATGATGACTGTGCTCAGGATGCAGGACAAGACTGTTCATATCTGCATCAGTTGAGCGTTACCTGAAAAATAACATTCCATTGAGATTGCGTCGTCTCATACAATCAGATTTGAGTATTAGAAATAGCAGGCAGTTCGAGGCTATCATAATTAATGAAACAACGCACCTGGAATGAACCTGTTGAAGTGCAGGTGGAAGCTCTCGAGGGAGGTTGACCCTCTGGCACATCGGTAGGTGGGCAGGATTGTGTTGCCCTTGCGCAAGGTGCCGGTCTGCTGATACAGCTGCACTCCCGGCGGGTCCTGGATACAGGCCACATGGTGTTGCTGCCTCTCCCAGATGGTGGCCATTGCGTCATCCTTGAGCAGCGGAACCCCCAAGGTGTCCACAGCACCCTTGTAGGTATCCAGGAGTTTCTCGATGAGTGCAGCTGTCTCCTCTGCTCCCCGGGTAGTTCTCCTGCAGTGAAGGGCGAGCTCTCGTTTTGACAGGTGGTGGTGGATATTTCCCGCCTGTGGAAAAATTTCCTTCGCCCGGAGCTCCTGGAGTTTGGCCTCCTTCAAAGCGTCCAGGTCGTCGTGATCCCACATGAAGATGCACCTGCTCAGCTGGCTCATGAACTTGGCATACAACATGTGGCTCTCCGACGTGACGCCACCAGCAATCCTCCGCATGAAGTGCCATATGTCCAGCTTGATGTGGACATCCTCCCACAGGTGGAAGAGCTTCCTTGTGGGAGAGGATCCACAGCAGTCCCGGTCAACATATAGCACTTCAGGAGGTGGAACGCCCGCTTTTCTGTATCTGGCCATAATACCTGTAAAAAAAGAAAAATACACATATTCCAGCGTAAATGTTTCTGAATCAAGAAAGCCATTTTTTCATTCATAAGTGGACATAATTGCGGGGTAGGTGTGATGAGTGCCGTTTATAGAATGACTTCCACCTTCACATTGAGGTGACGTAATTAGAGACAATGCCTTCTTCCGTTCACTTTGTAAGGGATGGCAGCCAATATAGTGCAGTTTCCAGGATTGCCAAACTCTCGGGCCTTGTCATCAGTTCAATCCCTTGTCCGCCAATGAAAAAATACAGGTGATAGCAAACTGACTGGAAAGCAACCTACAACACACACACACTTCATCAGGTTCAACCTACAACGCACAAACTTCATCAGGTTCAAGGCCCGGCCACAGGGCATCACCATACAGCGTGACAGAACTGTGGGTAGGCCCGACGAAAACCGGTTGCCGGTGGTCAGAATTCATTTTCAATATGATTAGACAGAAAGGCATGAAGTATTTTGAAACAAAGTTAAGGTGCTTTAAGTTACCTTTGATCAAGTTGAATCAGTTATCTCTTTGATTACATTCTCATCAGTGGGGTAGCTGTGTAACTCATCTTCTGTACATTCATACCCGATGAGAATAATGTAACGTGATTGGCTAATTTGGGTCAGGTGACCGTGGTTTAACCGAGAATAAACCATGGCTGTAGATGGTTACAATCACTAGCGCATTGATATTTTTTGATTGTGTGTCGCACGCGTAAATTGTCGTATTCCTTAATGCATGAATTGCATACATTTTTTAGAGTGCCCAGCATGCCGCTTCAGGCAAGAGCAGAGAACGTTGGATGACTCGGATCGGGCCTACAACACGCGCATAAGTACAACATAAGCATGCAAGAAACACGCAGTAGGTCAGCCTACACGCTGGAATGTGTGCGTATATTTTTGCCGCTGGAATGTGTATGTGTATTTTTGCAAATCACAGGGGTTAATCACTTTGCTGAGGAGACATCGAGGCAGGTATGTGATCCCACCCTGCTCTTAACACTGCCATTCTGCATCCCCATCTGACATACCTGAGTATTTTTCTCCACATTCAGCCACTTCCCTGGGAGCCGAGAGAGAGGTAGTAAAGTTTATCATCATGGCAGAGCAGCCGTGACAAACTTACCATGGAGCTTGAATTTGCAGTCCTTCCTCAAGGCCCTACATCTCTTAGACCATGAGGTCATCGATCACTGTATCACTGCTACCTAACAAAATTATAAACATGACAGTGGCACACTGAACCATGCTAAAAAGAGTGAGGAAATGTGAATTGTTATCATACCTTCTGCCATGGGAATGAGGGCACGACCTTCCCCAGTGGTGATGACTGACATCAGGACTTGGCCAACCTCGTTCCCGACGTTGGTGGCCCACATTGCTGTGCCCCGGATAGGCCCTGCCAGCTTGTTCACGATCTTCTTTGTCGAATCGATCTTGAGGATGCGGCCGAAGGTGGAGGTGATCTCCGCTTTCACATCGGGCAGCCGCATCAGCACGTCCTGGAGATACACCTGCATCAGCCACCGGAATTGGGGAACCGGTAGCATCCTCGGGGGTTCCACAAAGGAGACGGGTTGAACAAGGCCAGCAGATGCTGCGTCCTGGATCGACTGGCAGTTGGTGAGGTAGAGGAGGTTCTTGGAAAGCCACTCCTCACTGTGCTGCTCCGTCAGGATCTTCCGGACCTGAGAGCAGCTGTTCCCAAGACCTCTCTCTCGTAGTAGCTTCACCACCTTCATATCGCAGGCCTTCTTGGCGGTCAGGATGCAAGGGAAGAGCATCTGCTTGGAAATGTCCAGCTGCTGGATCATATTCCAATTCCAGGAGATGACTTTCCTCTTGCAGTTGGGGCAGGACATACACTCAGATGCCAGCAAGTAAGTACTGCTGACATCGACGACCGTGCGTAGCCTGTTGTAAATCCCCGCTGCCGTGAGGGTCTCGTCTTGACAGCCATCATGAGGGCAGGTGAAGCGAACATGCCACAGCTTGTGTGGCATCCACAGGAACAGGCGATGGCCGAAGTACTGGTCGATGGAAGGTCGGCGGTTGACAGAGAAGGGCGGCTCTGGGGGGTACCACCACATCTTCTTCACCCTTTCCATGACCAGGTGGGCCCGTTCTCCCCTCCTGTCCCTGGTCCAGGTAAACAGTGCCTGGGAGATCCAGCGGACATCCTCATCTGGCAGGGTGTCTCTCCACTTGGCATAGATGGGGTAGGTATCTGAAAATGCAATGAATGCACTCAAAATATTCAAATAATGGAAGGATATGAGTACAAATTAAAGTGTTCCATTATTTCTAGTCACAGTTTCAATCATATCAAACTATTCTTTATCAAATTTATTCCTGGAGTCATGAAATACACATATTGTCATTAAAGGTCTAGTGAAGCATAGAAATAACATCAGCTAAATCAAAGCATTGAAGCATGGCTATCACGGAAATCCAATCAATCCAGCTCGGAAATAATCCCCCGGGCTCATATTCAGGGTGAAGTGTTTTTGGCTTTTGCCCTCATACTCTGTGGCCTGAGAGGGAAACCGAGATTCGGTTGAAGGATTGACTCTCAAACACCGTGCACAATGTATGGGCGAAATTAGCAAAAACACCACATTTTTAAAAACCCACTGTGAAGAAACAAAAACTGGGATCTGCACGAGAATATAAACAAGGCGATTCTCGAATCTCGCTTGCCACGCTTTTATTTGGGCACTATAGATGTATATATCCAGTACGGACCTCCAACATTTTAGCGCCTAAATGTTGACTATACTGTATGTACCAAGTTTCATGTAAATCCAACAATGTTTGCTAATTTGACCTCGAATGACCCCTGATGACCTACAACTGACCTCAAAAAAATTTGCGACCAGATGTTGACTACATGTACCAAGTCTCACGCATCTCCGACAACGTTTGGTAATTTGACCTCGAATGACCCCTGATGACCTCCACAATGTTTGCGACCAAATGTTGACTACATATCCCAACTTTGAACATCATACCTCTTACAGATCTCCAGATAATGCATTTCATAGTTTTATTGACTAATTAGTCTAATTAACCTAATTAACATTCATATTTTGCGCCCAAACACTAATCATCTAGAGAACCCATAGTAGTGCTACTATCCACCACATTTCGTCAATATAGCTCAAGCGGTTCAGAAGATATCACGTTCAGAGTAATTTGACCTCACATGACCCCTGGTGACCTCCAAATGACCTTCAAAATTTTTGTCACTAAATGTTGACTATATATCCAAACTTTGAACATCATACCTCTTACAGATCTCCAGATAGATTTATTGACTAATTAGTCTAATTAACCTAATTAACATTAATATTTTGTGCCCAAACTCTAATCAGTTTCAAGAACCCATAGTAGTGCTACTATCCACCAAATTTCGTCAATATAGCTCAATCGGTTCGGGAAGATATCGCATTCAGAGTAATTTGACCTCAAATGGCCTCTGGTGACCTCCAAATGACCTTCAATTTTTCTGTCACTAAATGGTAACTATATTTCCCAACTTTGAATGTCATACCTCTTACGGATCTTCAGATAATGCATTTCATAAATTTGCCTAATTAGTAGGCTAATTAACCTAATTAACATTCATATTTTGAGCCCAAAATCTAATCAGTTCAAGAACCCATAGTAATGCTATTCTCTACCACATTTCGTCAATATAGCTGAAAACGGTTCAGAAGATATCGCGTTCACAAGCCTAATTGCTTGAAATGCACTAATTAGGCTAATTAACAAGCATATATCTATCCCAAAATCTAATCAGTTCGCGAACTTATGGTCATTCCACTACCTACCAAATTTCATTACCATACGGCAAGCGGTTCGGGAGATATCGCGTTCACAAGCTGAGCTCACATACAGACACACACGCATACCCCCACACACACACACACACGCCAAAGTGATAACTAAGTCTCCTTTTTTTTTTAAAAAGCTCGACAAAAATTGGTGAGGAGATATTGACTGACAAATTCCAAGGAGCCTGTGTCAATATCACCTGACATTTTTGAGTTATGATTTTCCAAAGAATGCTAAATAATTGTCATTGCCCAATTATTGCTCACGTTAATTACGCCGTTCCCCTCTCAGAAATAATGATCAACGTTTCACGACGGGGTTCGACTGGCGTTGCATACACTTCACTAGTACCTTAGGCAATGTGTTGAAGTGAGACTCAGTGGTGAAGTGAGACTCAGCTATGCGAGTAGATGACCATATACAGAAAAAGGGACCATTGCGATGGCAGACATTACCATCACACTGACAAATTCTTGTTGCACAGCACTGCACTGGGACAGGTCTAAAATGGTGTGTTTAGTTGAACACAAATTTACAAAATTTGCTGCTGAAGTTTCAAAATTTAAAGCTGCCACAAGTCATCAATGCTATCTTGGGTATCCCTGGTTTACGATAACTATTCATACGTTGAACACAGGGAGCACTAAACATTATAATTGATGCGTAATAAGAGTATGGCTTTCAATTTTCACACTCTTTTTTAATTGGAAGAATGTTTACATTGTATATGTGGAGGTGATTATATCGCAGTTACTCAATATATTTGTGCGTTTCTTGATTACATTGAAGTTCCGGCACTCCGGGATACCAACTATAATTTTTTTTTTTTTTAGAATGTCGGCTTGAATTTTATTATCAGAGTCACTTGTTGGTGTAATTATTTTTAGGCATAACCTTAATTGATATAAACTTTCAATTAGTACCTAATTCAGCAGGCCTGGTGCTGATAGAGGGTTCCACCGTTGGATCCTGACGTGGGGTAGACCCGAGAGCTTCGGTCTTTGTGCCCGATGATGTGACATCCTCCTGTAGACCACTGTGGTGGGTCTTCAGCTCTGTTAGAAGATACAAGAAATTTGTTATTGTAATTGCTGTATAGGTTTCACAATATACTGAACAGATTTTTATAAAGGTTAGATGAAACCATTGCATCATTATTGAAAAAATCAAAATCAATATTCACAAGCCATGATAGCATGGTGACCTCCTCGAAGATTGTAGAAAACATGAGAGTGCCTTTATTAATGTTGATTCGGTGTCTGCCATCTTCAAGAAGCTGATCAGCAGAAAAACCAGACCACTTTGTCAAGTTGTCAATCCAACAGAGATGAAGTCAGCCAGGTTTGAGTCTGCGGCCAGATGGTAAGCCACACAGTACTGCAGACGTTGGACTTCCATATCGCACACCATGGCTACTGGAATTTACGGTGCAAAACATTTCCGAGGAGAACAGCCATCGGCCTGCAATCTTCATATTAATGAAAAATTGTGCATATATTGATGAGTCATGCAAGTGAGGGTGGAACCAAATTTTGAGGTGAGAATAACACAACGAAAAGTTTATTGGAAATGTTCATCTCAAATGATTTGAATGGTTTGAGTGTTCCACTGGTAACCGTGTGTCTGTGCGTTCAATTCCATCCAAACATACGCCATTGTTCCTCAACATACTGTGGGGATGGTGGTAACTGCTTGATTGTTGCTGTGATGCAGTAATGGAACATCTCAAGGTCTAGAGCATGGGGATCAATTGACTCAGCAAATGTAGGCTACATATTAAGTTTGGCATGGCTGCTCGGAGGCATGGAAAGTAGCTGATTTCGGAGAAACACTCACACCCGTCAGATAGCATGCGCCATGTCAGTGCCAAGGATCGCATGGGACGGCTTACAATATCCCATGAGTACATACTGAAGGCTTCCTCGTATGAGACTAAATGGATTTCTGAGCCCGAACTTCAAATAAAATAACGAATTTCTGAAACCTAATACGTACTTTTTGGTGGCGAAAACATCACTCCCCTGACAGACTGCCTTGGCACACTAGCAGCCGACCTCTTGCTCCATGTCTTCTTTGGTTTCCCTGAAATAAAATATTCAGTTACTATCCAATTTAAGAAGCCGTAACCTTATCATAACCATATTTTTCAATATTTCTACTCGTCTCTACAAAAAATAATACCAGAGTTGATAATGGTTAAGTTCCAACAAATTGATAACAGTACACTTACTGTACACTAGCCTTCTACAAAATAATACATGAACTAGAATAACTGTCGGTGGCAGGAAACCAACATCTAAGCAGTTGTTGAAGCAAATTGATTCTGTTAGGGACCCACATAATGTGAACGGGTTCACTAATCAGCAACAAACTCAATTGATTTTTATTTGTCAAGAACCACTTTCTCTGATAATCAGTATTTTTTTTACTTTTTTAATAAAAAGAAAACAGGGACATATAGACAATTGAACATACTGAACCTAAAACAAACCTGCTGATCACATCATTGTAAGTTGAAGACTTATATATACATTCCTCAACTAGACATTGCCTGGCGGGTAAACCGCCAACGTGTATACCCCCACAGTTGAGCAATCAGAGGGCGGTAAGCGCCAATCTGCGATAAAAAAGTTCTGTAAAAGAAATAAAAAAAGGCCCCGGGTGGGGTTCCATGGGGCGAAAATGAAAGTTGGTCCCAAAATGATCGCCATGTTCCGAAACGCGCAAATCTGTGATAAAAAAGTTTCGTTAGAAAAAATCCAAAATGGCCGCCGGGTGGGGTTCCATGGGGCGAAAATGACAGTTGCCTCAAAATGACCTCCATTTTGTAGTCCCATATACCAAGTTTCATTGAAATCGGACAAACTTTCGACAAAACGCTTAATTTGACCTCCGATGACCTCGAAATGACCGCCACTTTTTTCAGGACCAAATGTAGTCCCCATCCACCAAGTTTCGTTGGAATTCGACAAACTTTGGAAAAAACGCTCAATTTGACCTCCGATGACCTCGAAAGGCCATCTACTTTTTTCGGGACCAAATGTACTCCCCATAAGTTTCGTTGAAATCGGACAAACTTGAAAAAATGCGCAAATTATGCAAATTAGCCGGCCCCAGCATTGCGGCGACGCCCACTTTCGAACCCATTCAAGGTTTTCATTTGGCGAACATGTGTGCCAAGTTTCAAATCAATCGGACAATGCGTTGGGAGAGTTATCGCGCTAACGCGAAAATCTTCCGGCGGAGACGGCGGCGGAGGCAAAACCATAATATCCCTGTGGGTATAAAATTATACACATAAATGCCAAGATCTGCATGTATGCATTTGAAGTACTGGGAATGCAGAATCCTCCAAGTCATGACAACTTGACAAGAATCTAGGAATGTGTCCCGACTCCGGAGGACTGCAGCGGATGGCACTCTGACAAGTGTGGCATGGGAGAGTTGATAATGCGCTTGCATTATCTACACATGTTCCAGTGTTTCTTGTCTCCGGGGCAGGCGAATTCATTGGCAGGCAGAAGACTGTGCTAATCTCTTACCCATATATATGCGTGTCTCCGTTAATTACCTGGCTGGTTTGGAGTCGTGCGTGAAGCGGTCAAAGGGCTGTGACAAGTGATGAAAACAACTGTTGTGACTAACAACCCATATCACCCTGTGGTTCAATGATGTGTTATCATGATGATTATAGGATTCCTTTTGAGGTGCGCAAGAGCCACCCTTGTACATGGAGAGCGGCATTGATAACCCTCCATGACTCGACAAGATTCTCGGAACAACTCGGCAGGACTGCAGCAGCAAGCGCTCTCTGACAATCTCGGCTGGTGTCAGGTTTCCATCCACTCCGGACACAGGATTGTTAAAAAGATAAGAGAGGGATCGAGCTTGTGAATTGTGAAAAAATAAATTTGGCAACTTACCGATCAACGAGGTGGGAGGTACCTCCTCGACAGCAGTGTGAGAGGCTGATGATGAAGAACTGGGAGCTGTGGACACGGGAGAGGAGTATGAATCTGTTAGTTATTCAACATTTTTGCCTTGTGCCTGGAATGTTTCCACATTTCAAAATCATTTTTCATATATAGCGACCTAAATCCAGGCAATTTCCTTGAGAGTGGAAATACCGGTGTAGGATGTTAAAGTTGTAGAGATTCGACTTGAATCATTCAACTTTTTTGATGTTCAACTTCAAAGCCCCTATTGTGACGTCATCGTAGTGGCCAAATTCGTCAAAACGAAAAATCTTATCGACCTTCGGAAATGACATTAAAATACCGTTTTTTAATCATTTTCCCGATGGTATTTATGAATGGGGATAAAAACGAGGGTCGTCCCGGTCTTAATTGTGATTTAAGACCTCTGATGACGCCATCGCAGTGCACAACCCTCGCCCTAGCGGGCTCGGGTTGTCAGCACATACGATGACGTCATCATCGGTCTTAAATCACATTTAAGACCCTCGTATTTATCCCCATAATATTACAATAAAATTGAAAGAAAAATGACCATCACCCAATGAGCTTGTGAGTTTTGTGTAAAAAACACAAAAATTTGCTTTGGAGTAAGCAGTGTTCTCATTAGTGAGGAGGCAACATTGAAGCGAATTTCCATTTCAATAACGCAAAATTGAACGAGTGTTCAGTGTTGTTAATAAGGGTTTCCCTAACTATCCTTAGCAACAATATTTCCAAATCAATGCACTATGAGAAGGATCTACACGCAGCTAAAATAGTCTACAGTGCGTGTACTGCGCATAGTCAGACCTCTGGGCAAACGCGTTCTCGTGCGTTCCCCCTTCGTTAATATTAATAACATGCGCATATAGCTGAAGTTGAGCGCGCAGGCTGTGATGATCGTGCTTGTCTCGATAGCTGTAGCCACCGTTGACTTCTTACACCAATTGTCACAATCACCATTCCTTTACGACCAAAAACAAACAATCAAACAAAATATTGACAATTTATACATGGGCACAAATACAGTGGGTTTTGTGATAGCCAGAGCAGTAAATTAGAACTGCTATAGATATGAGAATAGTGAGAAACAGAATATATCCACCAAATGAAAAGTGAAGTCATGTGGTAGTAAAGAAAAAGAGCAGAAATATTTTTAGTAAGGTGGGCAGGTAGCTTTCTCATAGCATGACAAGCAAACCAACGAAGACGTATTGATAATTTACACATCTGCACAGAAGAAGCAATGTATACATTGGGTTCAATGATATCCATAGAAATAAATTTGAGGTAGATATGGCTGGGTATAGCGAAAAGAAGAATGAGATATCCACCAAATAAATAATATAATGAGATGATGTCTTGTGGTGATTATGAGAACATAAATATTACTTGATTAAAGCCCTGGTTGTCTTTGAGATATCCAAAAGATGCATTTGAATGATATCGGAAATTAATGTCATCATTCGATGAACTGATGAAGCATGCTTCAGTGAAAAATTCATCACTCAATCTCCACTCGTTTTGGAGAAAAGTGATCATCAATTGCAAATTTTTGAAATTGCCGGCCGGCCTTTTCGGGTGCATATGCTTTGTCATAGGGACCTATTACGCGAAATCACAAATTTCAACACGAGTTCTCCCAAATGCACAAACTTATTTTCCTTTCAAAGGTGGTTTGTGAATCAGTCACTGACGCGATTAGAAAGAAAGACATGAAATATTTTGAAACAAAGACAACCTGGGGCTTGAAGGAGGTCGGGTAGCTTTCACATAGCACGGCAAGCCCCATCACCGAGAGCCCTGATGATGTGGAGCAATGTATACTGAAACACTAGACAAAGTGTCAATGCGCAACAACATGCATTTGAAAAAAAATCCAGTACACATAGAATATTTTGGTTGAAATGAGAACTAAGAATTATTTCTCACAAACATGAAACAATTATCTATTATATTTCTTTTGATTTTTCTGAAAATTTATCATTCAACATTTTTTTGGGTCATCTGTTTTGAAACTATGGAAGTTTCTAAATACTTGCTCATGAAGAAAATAATGACTACTTTGTGCACAAAGCATTAGCTTTGAAGGTGATAAAAATTAGTCATATTTAGTCCATTTACGAATGATACAGAGACACCGCACAGAGGTAGTCATCAGACAGACAAATGGCATTAGGTGACCGACCCAAGCAACCGCACACATTGTGGAACATACACTTGCAAAAGATGCAGCGACTGAAAACAAACATTTAGTCTTCTACAATTTGATTGCATGTGCAGCGACTGAAAACAAACATTTAGTCTTCTACAATTTGATTGCATGTGTAAGCACAAACAGACTTACCTCAAACCAACCATAACAATAAATTTGTTTCAATGAAGATTTATATTTACTTACATATTTTTTAGGTATATGAAAGCACTGCTACTGAAGAAGCACATACTGTCAGATTGAAGCATTATTAAAGGAAACAAGTTTATTGTTCTTGGTTGGTTCTCCATAGCAAACCCCTCCACATATCGCGAAATCTGAGAAGGGAATATTCGAATCACAAAATTATTAGGCGACAAAGAACTGACCATTTCTACTGATCTGTTCATTAGCTCAAAAGAAAAAGAAAAATGGTCCAAAGTACATCGAAAGCGATCTCAAACATGTAGGCATACTTTATTTTCAACATAAATTCTATGTCAGCACGACAACAGATTTTCAGTCTGATTTCGAGAACTCTGCTCAAATGCTGATGCAATTCAGTGGCTTTTATCGTCCCGAGGGGGGAGTGAAATCATGTAGTCAATTTGTCGTAAGACGTTAGACCCACATTTGTAACTTACCAGTCACCATGGCAACAGCCACTACAGAATCATTTGATGTCACTGAGTGGCTTTCATTCATAATGAGTCCATCGAAGCACAGAATCTGTTCAAGTTTACAATGGATATTGACTGGGTGGGAAGCAGTTATCAGCTATGGGAAAATCTATTGAAAAAACATAGCATTGGACATATTACACTCATGTTGCCCTGGACACCATAACAGCCCAAACATTTTCTCGTGAACTATCCATGCTGGCACGGATTAGACAGGTGACTCAGACGGCAGACCCTCTTCCAATCCATGGTCTTTCCAGGCCAACACGATTCCCACAGGCTTCCTTACCCATGGTTCCTTAGCCTCCATGCTCTTGACATGGCCAAACCACTTCAATCTACGACCCTTGACACAATCACTAATTTTTACCGGCCCCATGGGATCTCTCAACTCCTCAGATGGCTTTCTTTTCTTCAGTTTTGCATCATATATTCATCTGACCATTATCAATTCTTTCCAGTCTAAATAGTCTAATTTGATTGGCAAGTTATCACTATCATGATACATCCTTTGCAGGGGTCTACAAATTTGGAGAGGAGGTTAGGACTGAGAAATGTGATAAAATGTCACAAAATCTGAGAATGTGGTAAGATCCAGCGGTGTCCATCGGATGAGTTGTTAAAAAGCTGGCTTGAGTGCAGGATGTGACTGGACACACCACTGCCTCGGAGCACTTGTAGGCAAGATTATTAACCGCTCAATATAGCAGTCTTGAAAAATATTCTTGTCAATGAATACCGGGTGTTGAACTTGCACATGTCACATAACAGGATCGTTCTGTATCAATCATCCAATGGGTTGAACACTTCCCTCTCTAAATTGACGCAAATTTGGTTTCAGCGTAATTTACGATGGGATGGGAAAGCTGAAATTTAGATATTTGCATCCTAGTCCTACCCACCTGTAATTCTTTCAATTTCCTCCGCTGCAGAGATCAGTTCTTGATCTGTGACGTCCTCCTCCCAGATGTCACCTACCTCTGCAGTGGACGCTGTGGATACTGAAATGTGAAAAAAGAAAATGAAAAACTGTAAGACTGAGAGTGTGATTTCAAATTCAATTGCTATGTCTTATTAAATACTATTTGAAGAAGGTTCGAGAAAATATACTGCATATTTCTAACACTCTGTTCTTCTGGAATGATATAATTTTCTGTCGAACACGGCACTACCTGAGGAACCTGCAGAACTGTTCTATAACAAGCTCTCTGATTTGGGAAAAGTGTCTCCTGAAAAAGTCAAGCAAATCATAAAACCCATTGAGTATGGTGTTATAGTTATACCCTGAAATTTTGAACATACAAAATCAGTGACATGTGTGAAGCTGTTAACACTCATAGCACTATATTAAAATGCACTGCAAATCTTCGACATTTTGTCCATTTTCATAATAGAATTATAATGTACAATGACAGACCACAAACATTCTAACCTTGCCCCCCCCCACCCCAAGCCCCTGAACCACCCCTCCCCCCCCAACATTGGTATTTATCAACAAGAAATTAAATTCAACCAATAAAATGTTTTCAACTAGAATGAAGCAATGTGTGCCCTAGTGTTTGACCTACCTTTCTTCTTCCCCAGATTTGCGGCTTTCAGAGCAATGGCCTCATTGCCCTCTGGGAAAGACCGCAGGTACTTCCTCAGTGCCATCTTATTCACCCAGTTGTGGTTGTTCTGGGAGGCGCTGGTGTCTGCCTCGATGCTGGCAACAAGGTAGGCGATGTACCCAAGCGCATTCTGGGCCACCCAGAGGAAGGTTTCATTTCTGGAAATGGAATGATATAACATTAGTTATTTTACAATTTACAGTCAAGCATCTTCATCTTGATGGGGATACTGGCCAACACTCCAGCGGAACCAAGCGGTGAGAAATTCGTTGTGCAAGCAGAAAGGGGGATTATTCATGCGTGGCTACAACTCTGTGCCGCTTGGAACACAATGACATCTTTGATGTTATCGATAATTTCAGGGAGGCACTTCCAGTCTCTTTTCATTCTAGTTATGAAGGCAGGGGTTGAGATAAGGGAATGAACCCCAGGGGCTAATTTTCTTTCAAAACAGCTCCTGGTCGATATAGTTTATGAAGATCCAGGGGCTAATTTAGGTGATATCACACATGGTAATAGCATATTATGTACTGAAATTGTAATAACCCAGGGGCTGTTTTTGGTAAAAAGTAGCTCCTGGTTCACAGGATTTTATGAAGATCCAGGAGCTATTCTTAGATTTCCAGGGGCTTTTAGCCCCTGGACTCCCGCTTATCTCAATCCCTGTATGAAGGAGAATTTACAACAGTCCTAATTCATCGCTGGCAGTTAGTATTGCTTGAGCTCTGGTTACTGAGTTGGAACTTGGAAGGTAACAATAATAGCCTTATGAAAAATTGTTAGTCCCTTGTCCCCTTGACCCAACGCCTGACTGCAATAGACTGCCATCCCAACTTCATCATTTCAGTAACAGCCCCAGGGAACCTGGATTTTAAGTCGATCAGGCAGAATCTAGCAACACTGTGCCGGACTGACTCGAGACTTACTCATCGGATTGCCATATGAGGATCATCGCAAACACTCGAGGAGTAGTCAAGCAATGGCCACACTAAGGCAGACTCCTTAATATCCTGCGGGCAATAGTCGAGAGTCCATAACAAAGGCCATTTGGTTTACATGTTCACTCCATGAGAGCTTACTGGTTAGAGTGACCCAAGTAGGAGTGGTTCTGTGTCTCCTGCAGTTTACAGGAATTAGTTTTTCAGGCATGGGCAAGCCTTGTGACAAAACACTTCTTGGTGTAAAACCCATTTGCCATTTTCTTTGCCAGCTCACCAGCGTGTCGGAGGTTCAGATGGTCACTGTTGTTATGAATTTCTCTGTACAGAGCAATCGTCAGCAAACAATCTCACCGGATTTGCCGTTGTGTGGTAATCTATGCATATAGTAAACAAAGGCAGTCTGTGGGCATAAAATGTACAGTATCTACCACTACCAAAAATGCTGTTGCCAACACCACAATACTGCACTGCTGACAGCGTGATTTGGTGGCAGTAGGCCTATAGCGTTTTAAATACATTTTTTGGATCATATTGATTGATAGGTGACGAGGCCTACAATAGGCATAGGCTATATAGAATTTACTTCAAACTAACCGGAAAGCGCCAAACTGAATTTCGAACTGGCCGAGAAGATGCTGGGTGTTGTCGACATCGCCTCCATGCTGCCGCACTCTCCCCACAGCTTCAGCCCTCACCACAGTTGGAGACTTTGGCGGAACATATCTATTTTTCCGCAGTTCCCTCTTCACTGAAGTCGCCTCCAAACTGTCCGATAGCGAAAGGGACCCATCCCCTCTCCTTCGAAATACTGGAACCATGATCTGCAGACAATAAGAAGAAAAATGGCATATCCTAGGGTAGAGTGACCAGTATTCAACTGTTTAAGGACTTATTCACTCCTACTTGTACCAGATAGAATTAAATGATCTACTATCATGCTGCAGTGAAAGACATTTTTATAGGCAACATAATTCCACCAAAAAATTGATTAATTACGCATTTTGTTTTAGAGTATGGCCACTTTGAAAATTGAATTTTCCGGACCAGTATTCAACCCCCTAGGCCCAGTATTCATTTTTGTGTACCAGTATTCGACCGCCCAAACTGTTTTGTATTTTTCCAGATGTAAAAGCACAATTTAAATGTGATTGAAATAGAGAGGCTTTTTTTAAGTGTCCTAAATATTTCTATGTAATTTTTTTTTTTTCATTGTGGGTCAAATTTTTTAGATGAGATTTAAACTTGGCGGCCATTTTGTGTTGTTCGACTATGGTAATTTTGGTCCAACAGTGCAAATTTCAGCACATTTTTTTTTAATTTATCATATTTTGTAATACCTTAATTTTTCCCTTATTTTTTACACAAGGAATAACAACATTCATTTCTCTTGGAATTACCCCAAAACTGATGTTTCAATTTCATTTATCCTACATTTTGACCAAATTGTTGCTGGGGGGTTGAATACTGGGCAGCAAACTTACTTTTGATGACCAGTATTCAACCGCCATGAAAATCATCATTTTTGCCTCTTTTAAATGTCAAATAGGCCTAGGGCCTAAATAGTAAAATTAGTTTTCATCCATTCTGGTAATTATGCTACCCATTTAATACCCAAAGTTCTTTGATTTGGGTGAGAAAAACACAATTTGGTGCTTGTTTCAATTTCCCTCCCTGCCTAACTGTACTGATATTTAAGAAACACCGTTTTTTCAAGAAATTTCAAGAATTAATCCAAATAATACCTCAAAATTGTCACTTGACCCCCAAAATATGACATGGCAAGAAATGTTAATTATACCTAGGCCTAAAAGGTGTTTGAATCAACCTTGTGAATTCTGTAAGAAAGCTATTAGGGGGTTGAATACTGGGTGGGGTTGAATACTGGTCACTCTACCCTAGGGGCAGATTGTGTTGATATTGGAGCAACCTCAAAATTGCACTTTTTAGTGAATTATTGAAAACTTCTCTTGATATGTTGTTCGTCATGCACTAAACAACATGACTGAAAAGACAAACAAACCAAAACAGTTTCTTTACTTGGAATAAGATCGGGACAATTTTTCAGCAGTTTTGAAAATTGGTCAAGTTTCAATGTTCAAAAAATTGGATGTTCAAAAAGTGTTCAAACTTGAAGTCTCTCTAAGCTAACCAGATTAGCCTAGGCTAGAGCCTCTGGGAGGCGGTTTAGGCCCTAGCCTAGGCTAGGCATAGGCTACATTGGAGGTCTAACTGAGACTATGCCTAGGCTAGAGGCCTTCACTTCGGAAAAATAATGGAAAATTCTTTCGCCGTATTGTTCAAACTATTATTATTCCTTCAGTTATTGTTGTTTCAAATGTTCAAAATGCGCCAAAATTAACCACACGCAAATTAATCGCACAACTAGACCATGTAGTCTACATAGGCCTCTAGGCTAACTAGTAATTGTCCCTCTCCGGCTTGCGGAACCATTACACAGTGAGATAATCCGAATTTTGGCAATTAATAAAGATTTGTTATTCACTTGAGAGGAAAAAATTGTACACAGATGTTTTTTCGTTTTACCTGAAGGAAATACGGCTCGATTTGACGGTGAATAAGCCGAGTTTTGACCACTTGTCGCAGCGACTTCAGAACAACTGTTACGTAGGAATGCAGGTGAGTGCATGCAATGCAGTGCAGTGGAGCCGGAGTAGAGCCCTCGGCTCATTGGTCAAATTTCGATAAATCTCGATAATTTTCGATAGAATGGAGAACGCTGATTGGCTAATGTTCTATCGAAAATTATCGAGATTTGTGAGTCTGACGGTAGGATTTAAGCGCTGTTAGCCTTGGTATATACTTGTTACTTGAACATTTATTTTGATATTGGAAGTTCCCTCTTTTTTGGCCCTCCCCCACTCAACTGACCCGTCTGTCCTCGTATGGGGACTGCGGAGTGGCCCTCAAATGCCACCATTGTTTGTCTATTCTAATAAAGGAGCTCCATGAGTTTGCATTCCAGTTAAGGCTGGAGAGTGAATGTAACACAGCCCTGTTCTTCAGAGAGTGGCGTTACATTTCAAACTATAGGTCAGAAAATATCAGCAATAAACTTCGAATCCACAGTGTACCAGTATCAGTTTGGTATTTGAGAGGAGTTGGGGAATTAAATTAAATTAGCAAACATGGGGACCCATAGGAAAGTGATGATAGTTTCTATGTATTCCAGAACATACACCTTCTGAAATCCTGTAAAATATTTCCGCCCAATAACAGTTTATCAGTGTATAAATGTCAGTGTGTAAATTTGAGAAAAAACTCATGTAACAGGTAACAAGACCCCCTAATAGCTTTCTTACAGAATTCACAAGGTTGATTCAAACTGAGACTATGCCTAGGCTAGAGGCCTTCACTTCGGAAAAATAATGGAAAATTCTTTCGCCGTATTGTTCAAACT
>JAODUJ010022075.1:0-12566 GCA_027564615.1 Psolus chitonoides | reverse complement strand
CACATTATGTATGTTAGAATTTGTAAGACACGACGGCTAGCGAGAAATATGTTTGAAAAAATTGCAATTTTAGCAGTCCATTTACGAACCTGTGCGATGTGTTTTACATTCAGATTCTCAGACAATCTTGGACAAAATTGTTGGGACACTTTGTCTGATTGCCTATGAAATGTGTGTGTATAAATATTCCGGTAAAGTTTCAGACGTTTAACACAACCCCCGTTCCCCCGTATAATGTTGCGTCCCTTCGAAAAATGAGGTGACGTACATGAAGAGATAATTATTATCACCAACATTGTACGGGGGGTCGGGGGTGTCCCAAGGTATTTTGTCCAAGATTATAGATCACGGATGTATTTCATAGAGCACCTGTAATCTAACTCTCTTCCCCAAAACTACAAGGAATTCACATTATCGAGGTGCCTGTCTATGAACTCGCTTCAAATTTCCATATCTCGCAGGAAATAAGCTAGTTCGGAGATACACCATGGGACACTCATGCCTGCCGGGGTGTCATTTGTGTCGAATCTCATTCTCACTCCCTAAAGTGCAGACATTACGATCAACAAATTTTCCCGCGCTTGGCGCGCAGTAGTAGGTTTTTGGCCTTTCTTGAGATGTGGTGTCAAATGTACCTCTCGTACACCCGAAGACCGGTCAGTATAGCTCAACAATGTTCGCGCGCCTCGCGCACGATAGCGTTCATTCGTCATGTAGTGTCACTCCCGTGCATCAAATCCCGAAAATTGTACATCATCAAAATTGTGGGCGCGCTTTGCACTCGCTCGTCACTGTTTCTGTATTCTCACAGTCGTGTCATCTGATGTTATTTGAACCATTTTTTTTATAACCCAAAGATCGGACACGATAACCTAGGTAGCTGTTTGCACGCTTTGCGAACAGTGGTATCTGCCTTCATTAGTCCTAATATGTGATTTCACTTGACGTACTGAATGTGCCCTTCATATTATAACCCAAAGATTACACATAATTAGGAATAGAAGAATCGCCCGCTTCGCGCAGTGATGTGCGTCTTTGTTGCATGGTTATGTAGTGTCACTTGTGCTGAATATGTCATTTCTATATAACCCAAGGATTGGACATCGTAACCCCAGAATTTTCGCGCGATTCGCACGCAGTGGTGTTTGTTCCCGACGCCTTTTCACTAGACACTGGACCGGTAAAATATCGCCTCAAGTCCGACCCTGGACTGACCCACTGCACCCATTGTCCAGTGCCTAAGTCTCCCCTATAGCCTATCATCCGTAGATAGAAAATTGTACGAAAATATGACATACTCGTCTGGGCATCATGTTCATTTGCCTGTCTGTAACATCATTAGTACAATGTTCAAAACCGAAAACAGATCGGCGCGCTACGAGCGAGTTTTTTCTGTTACCCCATATACCGGTATGGATTACTTTGCACTGCGTCGTTTAAGTACGTAACCATTTAAATAATTTGCCGGTTTTTACTGGAGGGGGGGGGGAGCATCCGCTTCAGTCTAGTAAAACTAAAAAATAATTCCCCTTGATGTTTGCCGAAATTGTCTGGTAAACAAATATAGTTCGAGAATGTAACATGCCTCCAACATGTCCAAAATAAAACTTGCACTAAAACATGACATTCCCGAAAAAGAAGATCGTTGTTGAACGTTGGCCTTCAATATAGCCTGGGCTACCGAAGTATAATTAAGACAAACCCTCAACACTGTACCATTAAATCTGTAGAAGAAGAAGTATTTTGACAATTGTCATAAAATGACCTCAAATGACCACTAGATCGACGTTCCGCAAACTCAGGGACGCGTCCCAAAAAGTGGGACGCCTGGAAATTTGGGTGGGACGCATAGGTTTCCGAGTGGGAAAAATATATCGTTCGTTTTAGCCGAACCTATTGATAACCCAACGATCAGACATTACAACCTTTTTTGTATTCCGTTATTAGCCTGTCTTGTCTGGTGATATCATGTGCGCCAAATGTTCCGTTCATAAATCATCAAAGATCTGTCATAAAAATTAAATAGTGTCTGTGGTGTATGTATTTTCACGTGATTTCAATTTTGTGACGTCCAAACTTCGACAATCCTACATGAAACTAGAACTCTTTCCGCGCTGACGCGCCTCAGTATTGTCGACCCGTTGTTATCTTGGGATGTCATTATAACTCTTCGCGCTCTCACGCGCCTCAGTATTGTTCATCCGTTGTTATCTTGTCATGTCATCTGTTGTCATTCTCTTTATTTCTTCATGTCTTCTCATGCAGCGTGATTTGTGATAATGTCCCACTAATAAACCAACAGTCGGACATAACAATGCACTAATGTTCCTAACTTTTTTTCTTATCATTTTAATTCACTTGTGCCGAAGATCGAACGCGACAATCCCCTTGAAAATTTCGCGTTCGCGCTCAAATTATTTGTTTCATCCGAGTATCAACTTGATTCTTAGTTCGTCCCACCTCCAATCCTAGACCCCTGGCGGCGCCACTACAATGGGAGAAAATGTAGAATCACATAAAAGTTTGAAACATAGTATTATATTTCCATTTTTTATTGACAAACTACCGCTTATACACACCACTGATATTACCCAAAGTATAAAACATAAATCATGGAAACGAACAACCAACTGAGAACCATGTTTTTTAGGCTAAAATAGCCGGCGATCTGCGGTTGTGACGCTTTCGGTTAACCGAGATTTTCACTGAGACGCCGCCTCAGAAGTTCGCGGAACGCTGCACTAGATGACCGTTGACCTCAACATTCCGAACACCCTGGAGGAAGCACTTCCCGAGTCCAATTATGACAGTCTCTCAACATTGTACCATAAAAACTGTACGAGAAGAAGCATTTTGGCCATTTACATAAATTGACTGCAAATGACTACTAGATGACCATTGACCTCAAATTCCTGAACACCCCGAAGGAAGCACCACCCAAGAACACTTTTGACTAAAACTCAACACTGTACCATTAAATCTATAGTAGAAAAAGCATTTTGGTTGTTTTCATAAATTGACCCCAAATGACTACTAGATGACCGATGACCTCAAATTTCTGAACACTCCAAAGGAAGCACTACCTAAGTATAATTATGACAAACCCTCAACATTGTACCATAAAAACGGTAGGGGAAGAATCATTTTGACCGTTTTTTTCATAGAATGACCACTAGATGACCGTTCACTTCAAATTCCTGAACACTCCGAAGGACGCACTACCCAAGTATAAATATGACAAACCCTCCAAACTGTTCCATTAAATCTGTAGGAGAAGAAACATTTTGACCGTTGTTCATAAAATTAACGCAAATGACCCCCAGGTAACCGTTGACCTAAAATTCCTGAACACCCCGAAGGAGGCACTACTACCAAATATAATATGACAAACCCTCGAAACTGAACCATTAAATCGGTAGGAGAATAAGCATTTTGAGTGTCTTCGTTAAATGACCCCAAATGACCTCTGGATGACCACTGACTCCAAATCTCTGACCACCATTGATGACCATTCACCCAATGATCGTTGTGTCCAAGATTCATCACAATCCAACATACTATGTGGGCATGGGAGCAATTTGAACAATTATGAATAGAGTGATAGATAGATACATAGAGTGATAGTTTGACGGAGCACCATGACAATAGCTCAAACCAGTATGCTGGTATGAGCTAAACATGGAACCAAACGCCACATGACAAGACATGGAGAAATTAACACTAGGCTACCGCGCGCGAAGCGCACGAATGGTTTTTCAATTAATATTTGTTCGTTGGGTTATGAACGACACATCCGGGTCAGCGCACCACACAGTGGCGTAACGCTCCGACTCGACAGAGCGAAGAGCCCCCGACCCAGGAGGGCCCCTCCGGGTTGATCGAGCGTAGTCGTGGCAGCAAGCAACAGGCTAGCAGCAAGCGCCAGTCAGGCCCCTCTGGGTTGATCGAGCGTAGTTGTAGCAGCAAGCAACAGGCTAGTCAATTGTCAAACAAAATGTTATGGGGAAGCGAGAACCGCCTCATTTAGACACTTCCCCCAGGACGATGATAACAAAAGGGGCCTCCATCATAGCAAACGACGAGGGAGGCACCAGCAATGCACTAACAAGATAGAAAGAAGAAAAAACACTACTGCACGCGAAAAACTTCCGGTTGTGATATCCGATTTTTAGGTTACGAACGGGACATTTGGTACAAATGACAGATGGTTAGGCCAAAATCCGTGATGTCACGGCCAATTCGTGACAGTTAGCAGACCTAACTCACTTGCAAAAACTTCCGCCACAGGTGTGAAAACTTTCATACGCCTATGGTCCATATGTAAATGGAGTGGTCCGGTTACTTGCATAATGTTGGCTGTACAGATATTATTAGTGAGCAAGCCTGGTTTTACAAGTTTAAACTACATGTATTAGTGTTTATACCAAATCATTTTTAATTGGTTTAGCAATGCTCCCTTATTGGTATCCCTTACATGAATGGGTGGTTCATTTCACACAAATGGGTGATGTTTTACACATGAGTCGTGTAAAATGGACCACTATACTCTAATTACTAAAATTGTTATTATTCCTACACGTTTTAAACGTTATTTGTTTTCCGTAAACAGAAGGTTTATGACCGAATCACACTGTATTATTTTCATTCTCATCCAGGTTTTTAATTTAGATTTTGCAAGATTGGAAACTAGTGTTTCTTGAACATTTGTCGTACTACCAGTTGCGTTTTCTTATAATGTTATTTTCCCCCTGTACATACAAATCGTGAAGATACAAATAAATGAAACCACTACACATATTTGCGTTCTGTTATCGATTCTACAGCACGCAGTTATATGCCAGACGATACCTTTATATCATTGTGCTGGGTGTGTCAGCGGCAGCCTATCTTCGGTGGTCCACGAAACGACGTCTGTGTACCCAGCGCCGGGCCATGACCCTCAGAAGATACTACAAGCTATACAAAATGAAAAGTGAGGCAGCCATTCACACATTCTATTTCGTCAGTAATCTAATTCCTCAGCCGTATACAAATTATTTCATCATTATTAGGTTTTCAATTGAGCTTTGCCGTATAAGACCAGTGACGGGTAGACTTACGGCGGTCTTGGGGAAGGGGGCCGGGGGTGCAACATTCATTACAAAAGGGCCTGGGCATACAGACTCGGCCTAAGGCTCATAAAAGCTTAATCTGCACCCGAGACGAGTAACACAAAGTTCCTTCTGTCGTCTTGTAATATGTTTACGCCTATTACACGCTTATGCATATATATTATACCACATACAGCATGAGTAAATTGGTACAGTATGTACTACAGGATGCACATAAAATACCACACACAGCATGAGTAAATAATTGGCACAGTGTATACTACAGGATGCACATATAATACCACACACAGCATGAGTAACCTAATACAGTGTGTACTACAGGATGCACATACGATACCACACACAGCATGAGTAAATATTTGGTATAGTCTAAGTGTGAACTACAGGATGCACATAAAATACCACACACAGCATGAGTAACTTAATAAGGTGTGTACTACAGGATGCACATACAATACCACACACAGCATGAGTAAATAATTGGTACAGTGTGTACTACAGGATGCACATACAATACCACGCACAGCATGAGTAACTTGATACAGTGTGTACTACAGGATGGGGATGCACATACAATACCACACATATCATGAGTAAATAATTGGTACAGTGTGTACTACAGGATGCACATACAATACCACACACAGTATGAGTAAATTGGTACAGTGTGTACTACAGGATGAACATACATACCACACACAGCATGAGTAACCTAATACAGTGTGTACTACAGGATGTACCTATAATACCACACACATCATGAGTAACTTGGTACACTGTGTACTACAGGATGCACACCCAGTGGTTACCCACCAAGTTTGGAACCTTTTGTTTGAAATTCTCCAAAAGCTGGGATGTCCTGCATGCTAAATTTACACCTATTATCAAGAAAATCTACTTCAACATGCATGCTAGACTTATCATAGATCGCGCACTGACCAATCCCATCAAGTACATCAGTGGTGTAAAGCAGGGTTGTAAACTCTCCTCAACCCCATTTGGAATATAGGCCTACGCAGTCTAATACTGCATCTGGCCTTCAGAAACACCAATCCTAATTACAGCATACAGGTCCACTTCAGGTATGATCGTAATCTCTTTGACCTGCCTCGCCTGAAGTCCAAGACAAAGACTATTATCAAATATATTCGTGAAGCTCAATATGCCGATGATATCGCTATCCTCCGTAACAAGGCAAATGCTCTTCAGCTCCTCCTCAGAGCCTACAACAACCTCTCGAAGAAAATGAGACTGCGTATAAACATCAAAAAGACGGAAACCATGCCCGTGGGTGAGCAGGTCGACTTCTATAGTGATAGACAGAAACTGAATCGAAACTGAACGATAATACATGTATCATATTCACATAGGGGGCCCTCACCCATGATCCATACACGTATATTCTCTTCAATCTTCAGCGAAGACCAGAAGCCAAACAGTTTTCCTGGTAGGCCTAACTCTAATCCGATCGAGAACTTAGAGAAATTTGGTTTCCCATAGTCAGTAGGTTAATGTTTTTGTATTTACAGGATGCCAAATATTGGATGGAAATTACAAGTTGAAACAACCGAGTCTGTGTTTGGTTATTAACGCTGTTAATTTTATGACTGAATAATGTGTGTTGGGGTGACATTTTTAACTTTGCTCAGACCAAGGAACCAGAAAGCCATTGCCTCTTTTTGATAGCTCATACTATCATATTTGCTGAGCACTCCGTCGGAAAACCTGAACCCACCGCCACCCCAATCATTTTTGTTTCCTACAGATGTACGTTCATTAATGGTTCCCCGACCATATACATCGATACATTCAACCACCCAGACTTCGACAAGTACGATACCAGTACTCTCCGGAGAGGTGGTATCGGGGCGTCGCCGTGTCCACCGGAGCTCCTTAAACTCTTTAAAAGCAAAATGAACATGTCGCTTGTGGTGAGTTGATGTAGGCTAACACATAAAGACAAACCAATATGGCCAATCTGTTGATTGATTTATGTGCGGTTGTATATGTATGACCATGATTAGGGGCGCCGGCACGGGTAGCGTGGGGGGGGGGGGGGGGGGGGGGGGGGGGGGGGTAATCGCATTATCGAATCACACGAATTTACAGGCATCACTCTTATATCAAAGCTAAACTGCCCCCCCCATCCATCCAGCTCGGAGGGGGGAAACTGAGACGGTGATCCTATTTCAAAGTAAGTAGGTGAAAGGAAATAGGGCGAAAGCTATCGCTTGTGCGTATCAGCAGAAATATGGGAAATGAATTTCGCCAGGAATTGATGATGGTAAGCTGGTGCTTCGTGGTATAACCATGACCAGCTTCTTTGGTGATTATCGAGAGTACTGGCGCGTCGAAGGCGTACATATACCATATGGGCGGCAAACTTGTCGAAATTACCCTTTCTATTTTCACTCTTGGCAATGTGACATACATGCCCCCCCCCCTCTCATACGGATTGCTCTCAGACCTAAACAAAGATTTAACTTGAAGGTATGGTAATATTTCTATATGGCAAAGTATTTGTCTCTCTGGATTGGATACCAGGTACTGTCGTTACGGAAAGATTATGTCGACATAATTTTGAAGGTAATGTTGACATTTTAATATAAACTAAGGGCCTACCTCATCATGATTGTCTTATTGGAAGGAAGGCGGCATGACAATATATTTACTGTGTAGAATTGCATAATTAATTAAAGTACTGCCGTCGGCCTACTATGATCATATTGAACTATTTATAAAGTATTTCACAAAGTCGTCTTCTTTGAATAAGATGTCGTCTTGACACCTTTATGTCAACATGTGTTACTGCTGCACCGGCTACATACGTAATATACTACCTATTCAAACCTGCTGCAGGCAATTTATTTCAGCAAGGCGACGACTTTAAAGCTGGAATCAGAGCTTAATTCGTACTTTTGCTCCGTGACCCACGTATACATAAATACGCCACATTAACCTACAGTAATAAATACCTAACGTAAATTTGTCATGCACAATGGAAGAACGAAATGAATCATAACACATTTGTACCACTTCTGCGAAATAGTCGGCGAAAAAATAAGGATTATTTTGCCAATTACTCCTGGATTATGTTTCATAACAGAGTAACAAGTATAGGTTGTGTTACTTTTCAAGGACGAACAAGCTATTCATGTCATTGACTCTTGAAGGTATCATTTTTGCAGTTTAAACTCTTGATTCCAGCTTTAAAAGAAATGTCGACAGAGCCAGACATATTTACTAACAAGGTCGTGTTCTTAGAATACAAAGTCGGCATGGCAAGAGTAATCACCATGTCGACATGAAGAGAGATATAATTTGTTTGAGCAGGACGACTTCTTTTCAAAAGAGTTTGGCAAGGCAGGACACCATGATGTCGACATTGCAATATTATTTATTTCGGGAAGTCGAATTCTTTGCATCAGGATGTTAATATTTTCTCAACGAATTCAATTGTGAAGGATGTGGTCATGCCAAGATAACCTACATGTCAACATCTCGGTTTTTTGCTTTGGGGCTTGGTGTCACAGGTTTATGGAAAGCGCACCCGGCCAAAAGTCGTCGAAGGTCGAAGCCTAATATTTTGAACTTCAATCGCTCAATACATGATCGTTCGAGCTTCAATCGCTCAAACATCGATCGTCCCACCGTCAATCACTTCCCATCGAGTCGCTCGATACATGATGGTTCGAGCTTCGAACCTTCGAACATCAATCGTCCCACCCTCAATCGCTTGACATCGAGTCGCTCGATACATGATTGTTCACGCTTCGATCCTTCAAACATCGATCGTCCCACCCTCAATCGCTTGACATCGAGTCGCTTGATATCGAGTCGCTTGACAACGAAGCCCTTGACAACGAGTCGCTTGACATCTCATCGCTTGACACCTCATCGCTCCACACATGATCGCTTAACGCCCGATCGCTCAACAACCAATCGCTCAACAACCAACTGAGCTGAGCATTGCCCGGGCGATGTACTCAAAACCACGCCCGGGAATGCCCGGTCTCCTGAAAAGATTGCCCGGTGTTCCGGATAGACAGCCTGCACATTCCCGGGAGTTCCGAGAAGATTGCCCTTCTATGCCCGGGAGTTCCGAAAAGAATGCCTGTTTATGCCCGGGATAGGAAAAAATGTCCGGGGTTTAGGGAATAATGCCATGTGGTATCACTTCTGCCAAGTGTGCAATTTATAACCCCCATATCAAACACGATATCCAACAACTTCGCGCGCAATATAGCGTTTTTCTACTTGTCCTGTCAGATGGCATCATTTCTGCACTTGTGCATGCTGAATGTGCCGTTTCTGACAGTTTAAATATAGATCGGATAAAGACCATAGGCCAATAAAATAAAATTGCACGCTTCCCGCGCGCTATGGAATTTTTGTCCTTCTGGTCTTGTCATGTAGTAAGTTTATAACAAGAAAAATCAATTATTTTCTGTGGGCTTCGCGCACATGCGTATTCGCTTTTACTTGTTATGTGGTGTCACCTGTGCCGAAACTTGTGCCGTTTATATCATGACCCAAAGTCAGACATGTTAACCAAAAAATGATCGGACATGACTGTTGTTTTACTAAACTCGACTGTTCAGATTAACTTAAATGGACGACGATTATAACACGATTTATGAGGGTTTCTGTTCTGATTTATTAACGTGGTTCCGACGATATTTAAGCAAGTAAACAAGAGAGCGATCCTAAACGTATCGCTCATAATGACATATATTGTACATCATGAATAGTAGATATTTCAGGATGATAACTACACATCCCCACCATGAGCAAATAAAACGTTGCTTAATTAAAATGGCAGTTAGTCTTGGAACCTTCGGTTCGGTATGACAAGTCGACCCGACTTGGTCTTATATTGTTTTAGACTGGGTGGACTGGATTTAGAGTTACCGGCAATACTTCCAGGGATTTGCGTCAGGGTCAAGGTAGGTTGTTTAATTACTGACCTTGATGATTTAGCGTGCTGGTTAGTACTCTCACTAATGACTCACTGGCACGATCAACTCGGGGTCAGATGGAACTTGGGCATGACCGTCAGAATGACAGTCCACTAGATACTTCCGGTGTCTACGAAGATTTCTTCTAGGTGATGCCACTAGGTACGATCGGGGTTCTTTCAACGCCTTTTCAACAACCCCATGGGTATTCATATCTTTGATATAAACTTGAGTACCCAGCGAGATATCCTCAAAGGACCTAGCTGTGTGGCTTCTGTTATAGTTATCCTTTGATTCTTTACGTTTAACCTTCTCAAGGGCCTGCAACTTGTTTGAGTCTGGTATTTTGGGCACAAGTTGGGATGGGGCAACTGGCAGGGTAGTCTTAATCTTGCGATCAAACAACAACTCTGCCGGACTATAACCATTAGTCCAAGGGGTAGCTCTGTAAGCCATTAGAGCAAGGTATGGGTCCTTGGAATTCTTAATGAGGGCCTTGACAGTCTGACAGGCTCGTTCAGCTTCTCCATTGGATTGGCTATATAGGGGGCTACTTGTAATGTGGTTGAAGCCATATCAACTACTGAACATCCTAACATCGCTGCTGACAAACTGGGGCCCATTGTCGGAGCGGAATAAATCTGGGATTCCATGTCGGCTGAACATGGATTGCAAATGCCTTATGACATCTGATGACTTGGATGTGGAATTGAGCTTAGCTACTTCACTGTACCTGGAATAGTAATCCACAACAAAAAGGTATGTACTATCCTGAAGATAATACAGGTCTGTTGCCACTTTCTCCCACGGACGGGACGGGAACTCGGACGGCATCCTAGACTCCTTTACTTCACGAGCCTCGTGGGCACAAATGTGGCACTTGTACACCAAATCCTTCATCTGGGTACTGATGCCTGGCCACCACACTGACTGCTTTGCACGCTCTCTACATTTCACAATTCCCTGATGCCCTTCGTGGATGAAGTCTAGGACCTCTAACCTCAATGAGCTAGGGACGATTATTCTGGAGCCCTTCATCAGGAGAAGATTGTTATATGTAATTTCCCCCCTGAATTGGTAATACCCTCTTAGAGCCCCAGACAGCTTTATTTTATCTGATGCACAATTCCATCCACTTGACACATACAGGATCATTTGCTTGTTCCTGTTGGATCTTAGACAGATATTAATTGGAAACTGGCAACTCAGTGATAATGTAGTTGGCATAGGACTGCACCTCCCCTTCAAGATCATCCTTAACTGGAGGATCCCCGCAGGGCGCTCTGGAGAGTGCATCTGGGACAACTAGATCCTTCCCTGGGATATGACTTATGTCATAGTTGTATCTCATCAACCTAATCCTAAATCTTTGGATTCTGGGTGGGAGCTCATTTAGGTCTTTCTGGCCTAAGAGTGAGATGAGCGGCTTGTGGTCAGTTTCAATCTGAAACTCCATACCGATAAGGAAGTTTGCAAAAGTGTCACATGCCCAAGTCACACCCAGAGCCTCTCTCTCGATAGGAGCATAGTTACGTTCAGCACTAGTTACTGACCTAGACGTACATAATACTAGTTTCCACTCACCACCGTGTTGTTTCTGATAAAGGCATGCACCTAACCCTAGTTTTGATGCATCACTTGCAACTTTAGTTTCGAGATTTGGGTCAAATAATGCAAGACACGTACTACTAAGACACTCTGATTTTATCTCATTCAATGCCTTCTCTTGAGGTCCATTCCAAACCCATTGTATCTCTTTTTGCAAGAGCTCTCTGATGGGTACGTTGGCTGTGATTTGACAAATTTGGTGAAAATTCACAATGCCGAGAAATCTACGCACATCGTGTATATTTTCTGGTCTAGGCATATCTCTCAATGCCTTTGTTCTATCAGAGTCTGGTAGTATGCCTTTATCTGAGACAATATGTCCAATAAACTGAATTGACTTCTTACTTATTTCGCATTTAGCCTTGTTCAGAGTCATGCCAGCTTGTTCAAGTCTGTTTAGGACTTCCCCTAATATCGCATCATGCAACTCCTGATTGGGTGCATGTATCAAGATATTATCGATGAAAACCTCTATCCCTTCTAAGTCATCCAGTAATTGAGCAAGTCTCTTTTGCGCATGCTCAGGAGCAAAGGTGATGCCGAATGACATTCTACGACAAGCAAACCGCCAAAATTAAGAGATAAATGTGGTCAACAGTTGGGATGACTCCGTCAAGGGAATTTGATGAAACCATGAATTTGCATCAGGCTTGCTGAAGATTTTGGCTCCAGGTAACCTGCTCAACACTTCACAAGTGCTGGGTATCATAAACTTTTCAGTTTGGACGAACCTATACAGCTTCGTGTAGTCGACACAAATTCTGACGTCGACAATATTCCCTTCCTCATCACGTTTAGGGACGGGGACCATTGGTGAGCAAAATTCAGTTGGCTCACTCACCTTGAAGATGATTTTGTCATCTTCTAATTTCTGCAGTTTTGCCTTAAT
>JAODUJ010021964.1:0-12566 GCA_027564615.1 Psolus chitonoides | reverse complement strand
AACAGAACTTGGTGGATGCTGAAAATAGTTAGTTCTCACTAAAGTGGTGGTCATTATTAGGTCATTAGGTCATTACTGGGCACCTACGCCCCACATTCAGGATGTTCTGAGTCATTTGGGGCCATTTTATCACCCACTGATCGCGGGGATACATACGTGTTTGCGTAGCAAATGCACACGTCTAGTTCTTTTTCAGAAGTGAATGAGGTGAACTGACCACATTAGCTATGATCACTGATATCGATTACTTCTGTGCGAAACAAGATCTCACTGAAAAAAGGTCGACCACCACCACATGGTACCATTATTTAATGCAGCTGCACATGGCTCACAATTACCAACTTACTGGAGTCATTTTTGTCTACAGTAGGGAATAGGGAACCCTTTTCCTATCAAGGGCCATTTGAATATTTATAACATCATTCGCGGGCTATACAAAATCATCAATCATCGTGCTCGAAAATTTACCCCATGACTAAGTTGAACATGCAGTTTTCTACCCATAATTAGACAAAGACACTACTGCGCGAAGCGCACAGATAATTTTGGGATATAATGTCCGATCTCTGGGTTATAAACAGCACATTTGGCGCGAGGGAAACCACATTAAAAGACAGATAATGGACGCGTGCAAAAAAAGTTATAGCGTCAGATCTTTGTGTTATGAACAGCATATTTGGCATACGTGACACCACGTGACAAGATAAGCCAAACAACACTACTGCATTTATGAATTGCCTCGCGGGCCGGATCAAATGGTCTCGCAGGCCGTATACAGCCCGCGAGCCGGACGTTCCCCACCCCTGCTCCAGTCACTTAGCCATGGCAGTCTTACCCCGGGACATCCCGCCATGATATGTCGGTGACCCAGTGGAGAGGTTAATGATTTAATCTGTTATCTGATAAAAGATGAGGAATGAAATGGATTAGGCAGCGTGGAACACCGCAAAGCAAACTTACTTGTTAGGTTACCCCCGATATATCGGACGCAATGGTAAAACACGAAATACCAAGTCTGGTAAAATGTAACACGGAGATTGGTCTCATGCAATGTAAAGAATGGTCTAATGCAACGCAAAATGTTCCCAATCGTTAGACATGTTTACAGCAATACGAAGGTTGATTCTACGGAGTCCATGTAGGCCTAATGAGAAATGTTAAAATGCGAAACGAAGGCTGGTCCTACATTATATGCAATACGGAGTATGTACCGATGCAATGCGACGACTGGTCCAACGCAATACGTACCGTACATATACGTAGAGTATGGTCGATTACAATTCGACAAAACTTGAGACAATTCAATACAAATGTAGCTGCGGAGACTCACCTTATCAATACGTAAAATGGTACCATGTACAAAAATTTAAACGCTGGTACTATGAAACATGTATTATCGTTTTGTTCCTCTGTATTCTGTTTTTAAAACACACGAACTTAATCCAATTTTAATTGTTCAATTACCACAATCAATAATCGTGCTCAATTGCGAAAATGATATCAGTTAATGTTATCACTTGTGCCTATTATAGCGTCTGTCATAGCAATGTAGTCACAGTTTGCTTGAAATGTATGAATTGTGCTATTTTCTTAATTCTGACATTTAAGACGCTAATTTCCTTAACAACAACGTTGTTTTGATTGGCCGACGATCACCGTGGGCGTATGATCAGGTTACTATTATATTAGCTGCGTTCGACTCCTTAACTGGTTTAACCTCCTCCAGGCATTTTGACGTCAACGATTGCTCTAGTGCGCATGTGTGCTGAGTACACGAACCGAACGGTACTAGCTACTAAAACGGCATCACCTAGCAACAAGCCTTCCACGAAATGAAACTTGCCTATAGCCTTACCCCAACAGTACGGTCTAACCTGCAATTCCATAGCCCTAAAAAATGTTATGTTCAAAACTCAATTTCGTAACATGTGGCTTTCTGTCCAAATTTAATAAATAATTGATTCAGTTTGTCTACATGTAACGTTACTTTGTGCACTGCTATTTCACTACACATGCACGAATTACGTAATTTACGTTATGCCTACACCAGTAACAGACCTCCCGAGGTGGTTACTTTTTCTACTCGAGTTGTGACGTTTTAGTGACGTATCGAGGAGCCGAATGGTATTCTTGCTTAACTCGAGTCACTCTACTAAAGGAGTCGAAGGAAACTATATAGTGTCGAATGCATGATCGATGCTTAGGAATATGCATTAGACAACTAGCCTTGTTGGTAATTCTTAGACCTACCTACATTACATATACACTGAAAACCTAAACTAGTCTCACCGACTAGTAAAACTCTAGTCAGGATGGTGCCTCTACCGACTAAGCAACTCCTAGTCGGTCACCACGTACTAGTTTAACCTCTAGTCTGTTGGGATCGACTAGCATGACCGACTAACACAAGCTTTGCTGCCGAATAACAGCATTAGTCACTACACTAGTCAGTACTCACTGACTAGTTTATACACTGGTCAGTGTCCCCGACTAGGGTACGGACTAGTTACAAAACTAGTCAGTGGGCAACTGACTAAATTTTGACTAGCGCTTTCGCTAGTCAGCGTGGTGCCTCCCCCGACTAGCAAGACCTTTTGTCTCTAGTCCGTTGTTACTGACTAACATGTTGTCTAGTCAGGGGCAACTGACTAGCAAGACGGACTAGATCTACACTGCAAATCAATAGAACAGGTTTGAGTACAGTTTCGGGCTATATATTTGAACTATTTCACACTATACATTGCATTTATTACTCTAAAACCGGACGGAATTAAAAATATATTTAAACTATATGAAAAGCACACTCGAATATGATAATAAACAACTATATGAGAGCACACTTGAATATGATAATAATAGGAATCAAGGCGAAAAGATTATAAAGTATACACCTAAAGTTGGTCATGAGTTCAGATAAGTACAGCTAGCTACACTGTAATGGCAAGCAGGGCAAGACAAAGCAAAGAAGAATGAGACAGCAAGATGAATGTTCTTGGCAAGCCCTCATTCAAATTTACTGTTTAAATACAAGTATTATTTCTCACTCCCCTGTTTACTCAAATGTACAACGTGTCATACATATACTTGTCACTCGTACAGTGTTTTAAAACAAGAGCCGAGGGTTACGTGATTCCTTGCCTTTAGATTTTAAATTCTGTTTTTATTGTTTCTCTATTGACCTGAAATTACCGTTGTCCCATGTATTAACTATGATAAACACACATACCATGTATGAGCTCAATTGAAGTTTGCTCAATCAAGTCACGGTGGTGACAAGGTTTTCACTAGTCCACCTCAGATAACCTTGGACCTCAATCTTAAACAACAAGGTTCAATTCATGTATTATATATCTCGCTATTTATATTGCGCTTTCCACCGAAGTATCAAAGCGTTTACAGATATTACCCCGTTCATTGGTAACCAGTCACGCACTCCGACAATCCCGGAGAGTATGTTGCAGCAGACCTCAATCCGTGCAGTTTGTGCTCAGGTACCTCACGGGTCCCCACTTGCACCTGGGTGGAGTGAGACAATCGAGACAAAGCGTCCATGCCCAAGAATGCACCGTGGCGATTCGATCGCTCAATCCGTGAATCGAAAATTGAGTGTCAGAGCAGAGTTAGGATTCGATCCCACAATCCGTGGATCGAAAGTCGAGTGCCTCAACCACTAGGCCACCACGCTCATGCTACTATGATGAACACATGTCACAAACTAAGTTATAGGGTTATTCTACTCACTATGGGTAACCTACCGACCAAGTATGAGACTGATATAATTTACCCCTTTTGAGATTGCCTGATTACGAGCTAATTTTGGTAAAATTAGGTTTAGCCCCGCCCCTAATGAAAATGAGACGTTATATCATCCATACATATACTACACCATCTACCAATACCTCCGAACTAAGTTTCATCAAAATCGGACATACGGTTGCAGAGATATATCAACATTTAAAGGTATTCACTCTAAGCCCCCGCCCACTCAATAATATTCATGAGATCAGTACTAAAGTGAATAGGGTTCATATAGATCTACTTACTGTGGGTAACGTACCCACCAAGTATAAGACTGATCCAAGTTACCCCCCTGAAGTTTCCCTTTTTCTCCTCCAAAAATGCCCCCCCCCCCGTCTACAGCAATAACAACAGGGTTCTTGTACTCCCATAAGAGAGCTACACACTAAATGTTAACTTGATCGGACCAAGCATTCTGAGCGTTGTGAAAATATCAATTTTTCACCATTTCCCAATTATTTTTTTACCAAATGACCCCTGGTCTCCACAAAAATACACACTAAATTTCAAATTGATGAGAACACGCATTCTGGACTTATCGTGTATACAAGGTTTCCCCACTTTGACAAATTATCACCTATTCAGCCTCCTACGTGAGACTCCTGTTTACTTCAATGGACATGTGATATACATGACTGTAATTTAACCATTAAACCACATTAGGATACATGAAAATCAGCACTTATTCAGCCTCCCATATATACACGAGACCCCAGTTTACTTGAATGTACAGTACAGTACATGTCATATACATGACTGTCATATAGTATAATATAATCATCAAGCAATATTGTTTTACTGATTCACCCTTACGGGTGGGTACTCACCAAACCTCCCATGTGGAGTATCAACAACAAGCTGGCAAAGCCAGTCTCGTACAAACTTACAAGTTTAACGTCCATTATAATGGATGAGCAGACATATTCCTGCAACCCAGAAACTGGACGACAATTTTAATGTCTGATCCAGGTCTCGAACCCACAACCTCATGGTTGGAAGACGCAGATCATAACCACCTGACCACATCCCGGTATGTGGTTTATGTCTGAGACCATGGCACAAACAGTATGCATTGGCTGTAATTACTGAGCCTTGTATGTGTAGCAATTGCCATATGGCTAGCGTCAATAAACCCCCTAGTAGTGCTGCGGCGGGAGAGTCATGCACGGACCCAACTCAATGATCTGCAATAAGTATGAGTTTTGCCAAGCAAATCAGCCTTATAGCAATTTTCACCATGGAAATAACTACAGCTATTGATTTATGTGTGATGTTAATAAAATAGGTGAAGTAGGCCAGCTGCCTTTTTTTGGATTTGCCAGGTTAGGGTTAAAAAAGTAATATGGGGGTTAGCCCCCGAAAGGAATCAGGCATGTTCATTCGGGTTACGAACTTCCAGTGTTAAAATAAAGGGAAGCCTACCGTCGCCCGACGGAAAAAAGTTGCACATGTTAACTTGTGGTGTTAAATGCTTTCTAACAGGACAAAGACGATGACTTCAAGTGGGACTGTCTTACTACTTAAAGAACACGTGGGCGGATATAGCTCAGTCGGTAGAGCTCTGGACTACAGATCAACAGGTTGCGAGTTTGAATCCTCTCCAGGCCGCTCAGCTTTTCCGTTGTGTCCTCGGACACAGTTCCACCTCTCTACCCAGGTGCTAATTGGGGACCTTGCGAGGAAACTTGTGAAATTAGCGTGTGCGCTGGTTTGTCGGCTGCCAGCTAGTAATATCCCCAGGGGACGGAGATGGTGTACGTTGGTATGGAGAGACTTGGTGGGGGAAGTGCACATATGTGCGGGTTTGACAAGTTCCAATGACCAGGGGTAATATATCTGTAAAGCGCTTTGAGCCTTCGAGTGAAGGCGCTATATCAAATACTGTATATTATTATTTATGTGCTGTTGAATGTATCCAATAAGACAAATATATAGGTTGAATCCTAATTTGTGTTGTTTTGGTATCATTAAGAGTCCCCGTGAATTAAACAAAGCCTCATGGCCAAGTTCACGAGGGCTCTTTCAAGAGCCCCCGTGATGCAAAAATTTATTCCTGCCCTGAGCATTGGTAATCATGTTTTTAAAGCATCATATTTTTAGGTGACTAATTTCTGTGCCAGATCCCTGTTTACTCGAATGTACATGTCAAACACATATAGTGTGATATCACTTAAATCCATGTTCGTATTCAAGTGTAACCTAACTAATAAATTATATTAATGGTTAGGATACATTTTACAATTGTGACAGCAGTCTTCCTACGGGAACGATGCACAGGAGTGTTTAACATGGTGAAAGCAGAAACGGGAATAAACGTGTAAAAATTAGTGTCACCCAACCTAAATTACTAGTAGTGTCACACTGTGATTAGGGGCACTGATTTGTAATTTCAATGAACCTTGAATTTACCTTGCCTAAAAATTGTTATTTTGTTTTGCCATAGAGTTTGTTCATTTAAAAAAGTGACAATTCTATCCCATTAATAGTAAATTTGAACCCCTAACACCACAAGATAAATTAGGTAAACATCAAGCTATGTTTTGCCTCTAGTGATTACACTGGAAAATAACGAGGAGGTGCTAATGGAAGATGGGCGATGATTAGAAGGAATACAGTACTTAACTTTTTCAAATACCAACAAGGTGAATTTCGTCCATTTCCCTTGATCGAGGAAAATCAGTGCCCCTATGTGATAGCCGTTTCAAGATAAAATTACTTTGAATGGAGCTTATCCAACTGATTACGAATGGCCCTGGAAACTGGCACATCGTCCTGGATATTCAAAATTATATGCTGCAGGAATGGCAGCGAATTGGAGAGTCTGGTTGGATAGCCGAGGTTGAATAAATAAAATGATCCAATCCATAGGGTTGCTGCACCGGGAATGGAAGAGGAGGTGGCCACTTCCAGACCATCCATGCACAGCAAGAGTGAACAGCTTACTCTCGTACGGAGTTGCCCCATCCATCTGGAGGCAGACATTGATCTGCTTCGCCGCCTGCAGGGAAAGCAAAAGAAACAAATCAACAGATTTCCCAGAAAAAAATGCTTTCTGGCTCTTGCATGAAATGAAATTTAAAAAGTGCTACGACATATAATTGACGCAGACAATGCGGAATTATAAAGTCGAGCAAGCACCAATTTCGGCCTGTTAACCGGTGGTAAAGTCAAATTAATTATCTACTATATATATGCATAGCTTTGGGATCATTGGGATTTAGGGGATAAATAAATACAAGGGTGGAGAGGGCTGTTATGCATTTAGGACCAATGATGACATCATCCTACAGCTGAAAATGACCGAGGCGTAGCCGAGGTCACTTGCTCTACAATGACGTCATCATTGGTCTCGAATGCATGGCAGCTCGAAAAAGTAATGAAGAACTGTAAAAATGCATTTTCTTTCAAATTTATGATGTTCATTTCAAATTATCCCAACCTACTCCGTGACATGATAATATATGTCTCTCTAAATTCATCCCAGTCAGGGTAACACCACACGCCGTAGCCTATATTAGGCCCGATATCATTTCTGTACAACATACAGCGACTCACTGACTGTACTTGTCACACTGTTTACGCTTATGAGGAAGCTTTAGTTCTCAACGAGAGTCAAAACTACAAGAGGCTGATGAGCCGAAAATGAAGATCCGAAGATCTCTGTGCCTGTGACAGCTAGGTAACTCATTGCGTATATATCGAAGCTACTGACGTGCATTTGCTGTGTGTGTTTCAATTGATTTTTGTGATCGAGAAGTTAGGACGCTGATGAACTGTGCAATCTAGCTTCACTGTGTAGGCTAGGCCGTTAGCGTTGTCTGTATACAGTAATTTGTGTGCACTCAGAAATGTTAATGTACAGCTGGCTACTATACATACACCAACAAAACAATCAACTTTCAGAATTAACCATGAATTCTCCTACCCTCGATTGCGAATCGATACTGGTCTCGATTGAGCTCTACAGCCACTTCAGCCAATCAGATTGCAGAAAACCAATGAAGGTGTTCATGAATATATACAAAATATAAGAGAGCTTTCAATTACTTTGTCACCAAATTTCTTGACAGAGTGACGAACGCATTATTTGGGGGAAGCAAGAATATTTTCTTCAAATAACTGATGAAATGGTATTTTAGCAGTAAATACACCAAGGGATTTATAATTTTATTGGTTAGGTTCAGCATGGCTGCTCTGCAGTAGTGACGGGCAGGTTCGCTACCTCCTCTCTCAGCATTCGGGAAAGTGGCTAAATGCTCATGGTTTCAATCACATTTGTCAGATGGTGACGTGAAAGGGTTATTCCATGAGCAGGGTGGGATTGTATCACATGCCTTCCCCATTACCTTCCTTGATGAGCTTTTGAAAAAGCTTTCTGAACCGGTAAATAACTAAACTATAGTTGCTAACAACTTCAATACTAAGGACACTCACCGCACTGAGTGGTGGAACAAAGATGTCCGATATCCCTTCCTTCGGGAACATCCCAGGAATGGCAAGAAAGGCAGCCTCCAATGTTGATTCTGTACAATTCAAAATACAATATGATCCTTTGTTACTTCTTTACAGACAAGGAATTAGATGATCATGTTGCCAAATATTTCAGTACAATACAAATTTCGTTTTACAACAACAGCACTGGGCCTGGTACAGTACTGGCCTGATTACATGTGAAGCACTGATGGGTAATCATAATAGGTATATAGATAGGGTGGGTGGGTGTTAAGGCTTAACGACTAATTTGTGTTATATAGTGTCAGAAGGTTATACTAATAAACTAATGTGGCCATGAAATAGGATTCAATATAGTTCTCAGGGTATTAACAATCATAAAATCTTCTGCTTGGAGCTAGAAAAAAGCATTACATACAGGACACAGCAACACAGTAACCCACAGAGTTATTGTTATGGGGTATTTTTAAACTGCCACAACTCGTTAGGAATTAGACAAATTCTTCCAATTGTCAACTATGTTATTGTCCTCGAGTGTGGGGGGAAGCATGATCTCAATGTTCGTGCAGACGTGCAGTCCATGTTCGCACATGCACCCATGTGACCTCTGACACCATATTATTATCATACATTAAATTGCGAGCGTGAACTGGCTCTTTGTATTCAATTTTATAATAAAACACGAGCTGAATACTTGTACATCACTTGGATTTTTTTGGACAAATTTCACTTGCCCCGTCACTTGCCATTGGTACTATTATATTCAAGTAAGTGTTGAAACCTGGGACTTTGGTATGACAGCCAGGGGGTTAGGTAGTGTTTAATGACACATATTTTACCGTTTGGTTCAACTAGCAGTGCCCACAGCCTTTTCTATTGTTGGGGGTACTGATTTGTTTCCATACACCCTGCTACATGAAGCAATACCATGTGCAATGCAACCTATTATTCCATTATGTTAGTCGCTCATATGACCTATCTCTGTCATTGAACCAGGACGCTCCGCATTGTCATTTGTCAGTCACGATGCTCTAACCAGCAAGGAGTCAATACCACCTAGTCATTCACAGAAGCAGCAGCCACCAAAAATTAGAATAAAACGAATGTACTCACGTCTTCTTTCCTTCTGTGCCTGATAGAGGGGTATCGCAGTAACAACTTCTTTGAAGAAAGAATGTGGGCTCCTCCCCCCTTCGGCTCTTCTTATTAGAGCTGCCGCATACTTCTCCAGCCCGTCTTCAAGTTGCTTCTGCAATGGCAGGTCACTTCCCTGGATCCGTTGCATTTCCTCTGAAATCTGTGTAGAAACAGAAAAGGCAAAGAAACAGTTAGTTACCCCAACACGCTAAATTACTAGCTGTACTAAACGATCAGCTCGGCAGGCAAATTTGAAAATTTGACAACACAAACACAGTAGTGTCATTGAAAAATAATAACATGGCCTCCCTTTTAGATGCCTCTTATGACAAGCAAATAATATAGGCCTATACCCAGAATACTTTTTCTTTCATTTTATTGATGATTATGGAGTTTTTCAGGTGCAAGATTCTTACTTTTGCCCCCTCAATACAATTTTGATAGCTCTGTCTCCAATTACGGGGCAAAATCGCACTCCACCACTGTGTTCTCGGGACGCTGCACACCATACAATGTTGACAAAGCAGTTGCTAAACAAACTACCAAAGTAATAATCCAACTCTTTACAATGAAACTATTGATATTACACCAAAATATGTTTTTTTTTCTCTAAGACTTACTAGAACATGCCTTCGTATATCGATATTTAAGAACAAAATTCATCCAAAAAAGCATTAGTTCCACTACTTTCCCATGTGATATAGGCCTATTGGTACTCGGTAGTGACATGGCATACAAATAAATTGGGAAAGAAAGTGAAATGTATATTGCCTTAAACACAAGGTTGTTGTAGGAGTTCAGGGAGGCAAAATAACCTGACATTTTCGCATCTGCTGATTGATATAAACAGAGCACAAATATCAGACCGCTCAACAAACAAGAATTCCCTGTTTTGTACAGTCACATTTCAGGTTGCTGCTTATCCTTAGGTTAGTGATGAACCATGTGTAGCCCATACCATGTTGTATTTAGGGGTCCCGTGCATTCAAAAAATCAACAGTGAATATGACCTTTAATATGATTCAAATTACCTGATTCTCATCAAAAAGCCATGGATACTTTGCCTTGATGGCATCCATGGTAGGTCTGGCCTTAGATGTAATAATCCATTGCCTTCTGTCGGCCAAAGTCTTTGTCATCAGACAGGACACCGTCTTGAAGTCTGGCTGCTTTTTTCTTTTCTCTGCCACCAACCAACTGGTGTGACTCTCGATGGTGGTGTCGTCCTCGCCAGCAAGACGCTTTGGGAGGTAGTTCTCCACCCTCCAGTAGCTCGGTGATCAACTGCGGAAGGTGCTGGTGACCGAGGCTTTCTATCCACCTTGAGCTTCTTCTTCTGGACAGCCTCGATCTGGACATCAGTACGCTTGCGCTGATTTTGAAATTTGTATTGGAGCCGGTGCTTCCACAGCGTCTGAAAAATGATAATTTAACAGAATAATTAACGTATCATGTTTTCTAACAAAGGTTTCATCGTCATCGTTTGAGTGCGAGTGTATTCTGAAAACAATTTGCCCGGCTTAGGAACCCGCTTATAAACAGCTGTGTGCGGATTCAAATAATACTGCCGGATGTGATTCTTCATCAGGTACACAGCAATTTCCCTTCGCACCCCAAGGTAGTTAACACCTGTTACAGAATGGCAGAAGTACTGAAATAAAAAATATTAAGATAACAGGTAGAGACAACCCAGTAGTTCCAACTATGCTGTAACTGTGCTGTAAACTGGGACTTTGCTCCTAGCTGTTCCTGCCTATGAGTGGTAATATAGTCAATGACATATTTAATCGCGGGGATTTCATGTCATGTAATAATAATAATAATAATAATAATATATACTTATACAGCGCAACAATAGGCTAAAAGCATATCTATGCGCTTTACAATACGCCAAAGGCCATGCGGAAGAAATGAGTCTTGAGCTTCCGCTTGAACATATCTAATGTTGGCGCCTCTCTGATAAAACGCGGAAGGGAGTTCCAAACCTGCGGGGCTCCGGCTCTAAACGTACCGGACCTCCCAACAGACCTATACCTGGAGCACTGGAGAAGTGTACTATCACCAGAAGAACGAAGTGTACGGGCGGGACAATAGAGATGAACCATGTCATTCAGATACTGGGGGGTTTGGATGTTGATGTCGAGAATTTTACAGACAAGGAGGCATTGCTTGAAAGAAGCACTGTCACGCTTGCGCCCCCTTCTTGACAAGTCTAGCAGCGTTGTTTTGTAACATATGTAACTGATGGATCTGTTTTTCATGGGCAGTGCTAAACAGCGAATTACAATCATCAAGGCGTGACAATACAAGGGAGTTAACAACAATTTTACAAGCCTTCTCATTGAGGTAGCGTCTGATTTTGCCGATACCACGTAAATGGAAGTAGCAAGAAAATATGATGCTAGAGACGTGGGTGTTGAGATTCATCTCAGGACCAAACACGACACCTAGATTACAGACATTCTTATTAGTATCGATAGGAGTGTTACCAACAGTCAAAGGGGGCAGTATTTCATTACATTTGAAGGAATGCTGGGTGGCAACAACGAGAAATTCTGTTTTGCTGTTGTTCAATTTTGACTTATTGCACAGAAGCCACTGACCAACATCTGAGATACAATGTTCAAGTACTGATAGGGCGTTCTGGAGACTATGCGGCGAATCACGCTGGAATCGGACAAAAAGTTGGGTGTCGTCGGCATAGCAATGGTGTGAGACATTGTGACGAAGAATTATGTTTGATAGGGGTTTTATATAACAGAGGAAAAGCAAGAGTCCAAGAACTGACCCTTGTGGGACACCCGAAAGCCTATTGCCTATTGATCAATACAGTGTGGTCTATTGTGCCGAACGCAGCCGACATATCTAATATAGAGCCCGAAGTTTTCCGCGAAAATCACGGAAACGGCAAAATTGACCTAAGAAAGCGGGAAAAAAAAATTGGCCTAGTGTTACAAATTAGTGTTACGTCGACCGGTAGGCTACTTGTCGACGTAACACTAATTTGTAACACTAGGCCTAATTTTGTTTTTAATATTAGGCCTAGTATTACAAATGTAGCACGCCGTGGCCTGATGGTTAGCCCTCTGGACTCACAATCTGAAGATCGTGAGTTCGAGTCCTGCCTAGGGTCGTTGGTTGACGTCAGGAAGGGCATTCGGTCGTAAAGGTGCTACATT